>JASCZW010007797.1:0-59760 GCA_034211315.2 Aedes japonicus
TCTAAATGTAATGGTTTTTGAACTACGATTTTTCAAGTAAAATGTTGGAAAAAACACATACGCCCATCTCAAAAGTTACTCTTGAACCCAAATTATCTTAACACCAGTGGAATTTTTTTTTTCCAACGTACCGAACTCATGTGCCAAGTTTCATCCATTCATTCTGGCACATTCTGGATGGAATCCCTCTGTATTGTTTAGTTATATGCACATAATATGGTATTATCCTCAGATATTTTACCTCTTAATTTGAGCTCTTAAATACCAAGTCCTGGGATTAACACATCAAATTCAATGGGTAAGTGGCCAACTGTATTCCAAGCTGAAATTCAAGCAATTTTGGAATGTTCTGTTATATGCTTACGCAGAAACTATAGATATTCAAATATATGCATTATGTCGGACTGTCAAGCAGCTCTAAATGCTTTAAAATCAGCAATATGCAATTCCAAGCCTGTTTGAGAATGCGTTCGATCACTTCAAAACTTATCTTGCATTAATCAAGGCAATTTGTACTGGGTTCCTGGCCATTGTGGAGTTGGTGGAAACGAGAGAGCTGATGAACTAGCAAGACTTTTTGACCCTTTTGTGGTTTATCTGCTAAGAATGGAAATTAAAGCCTGGGAATGCTTGAAAGTGGAGGCAAACTGGCACAACACTTTCTTAGCTAGACAAGCAAAGCAGTTCATCACTCCAAATATTTCAATGACTCGCAAATAGCTTGATCTTACCAAAAAAGATTTAAACTTACATACAGGCCTTATAACTGGTCACTGTCTGAGCCGATGTCATTTGAAGCTGATATCAAATCTTCAAGATGCTTCATGTCCATTTTGTGACATGAATAAAGAAGAATCGGAACACTTATTTTATTTATAAGCCTCCACCAACCCACACACCAGAGAGCTCACACAGAGAGCCCCTGGTTATGGACACTTTCTAACATTACTTAAAAAAAACAAAAATAAATAAACGTGGAGATTATAACTACAAAAACAAAACGCAAAGTAATTATTAGCTTTTTGCATATGTTGGAATGGCTAAAGTTTTTTAGTACATTTTCTTAGTATTCTCTTTTACACTTTTTTGGAAACATGAATCAGCAATTCACCAACATGCCAATCATTAAGATTGCTTTTAAATTTTCTAAGGTAATTATTTTTTATTTGTATCAACCTCCATAGCCTATAGGTCATCCAAGGACAATGCTCACCTTTCAGCCTAACAATTTTGGTGAAAGACCTGATACACTCAATAACCAGATTATTATAGGTTCCAATGAGTGTATTAACGCTAGCTTCAACATCATCCGAAATTTGAAAATCAGTTAAAAAGAAATTGAAATTTGAAGTTTGACACGATCGACCACATTAACTTTGAGCTCTTGCTGCTGTTTTCCATCACTCAGCGTGTGAGATGAAACAACAGGAAGATGGTTGCTAATATCACTGAAGATAGTGTGGTTCTGCAACTTAGCAGCAAGCTCGATTGAACAAATAAAGTGATTTAAAATATTATTACTTGCTGGACGAGTTGGATACGTATTCGTAAATACATAACCGTACGATTCCAATAAGTTCTTGTATCTTACTACTAGGGTATGTGTCCCTTGACTCAGCCTGTTATGCAACCAGTGATCACATTTTTCATTATAACTCATAAAGTTTTTAAGCTGTAAGCGAGATTCAACTAGTTATACACTTGCAAAGATAAGTTTGATAAGACATTTGGTTGTATGTATCACTAAAAGTTACACAACTATTTTTATAATGCCATAAACTTTCGAGGGATGTGGATTTAATATCGGTCTATAAGCACCAAATTGGGTCTATTCGTGGATGCAAATTCGTCCCGTTCGATGGATTTATTACTAAATGCAGTCTTTGTACGGTTTTTTTTTCTAATTTTATGAATTAAGGCATTGCTAGCTGTATTCGATTTACTGAATACAACATTAAAAAAAAACTAAGAGAGAAAAGAGTAGGCTCTGGCTTTGACGGGACGTGTTTTTTTTGGTCGCTGTCATTTTCACAGTTGTTTCTATTATGTTCAAATAGATAAGATAGATTTAATTAATGGTGATTTCGTGTGTTTAAATGTGCTGTGAGTTGTTAAACTAACAATTTTAAAGAAAATGTGTGGGGTAAACGTTAGATGCGTATTGCTCGTTGCTGGTTGCCTGATAGCCTGCCTGCCTTACGGAATGGATACGGGACTGAATGGAGTTCAGCTAAGAACTTTTTAATATTTTTGGAACTAGAATAGTTGTAGCTCCCGTAGTGGATGTTACACCACTTTCCTAACCATTTTACTGTTCACTGGTGCTCTTCTACGACCACTCTATTCATTCCTTTGAGCAGTCAGATGCTCCTTGAAGGTTCTTATCTCACGAGACACAGTTGTATTTGCAATTCCTAGCATTTGAGTGATCCGTCAGTGGGACCACTCTGGATTTTGATTGTAAGTGCACAATTTTTTTTAACGGTTTATTTCTGACTTCGACGACTTTACTGCAACTATTGTAAGAATAACTATGAGCTCAGGTGCAAACAATACATTACGAATAAGATATTCAAATTTCAGGTTTTTTACTCATACAGTTAAACTTCGGCAGCATAATTAATCATCAATTAAAAAAAGATTTGATTTAAGGCCTGTGCCAACAAATAATGTGTGGTCAGCAATAGAAATTTAGAAATGCGCAAAAAAAGATGAGAAAAGATCTTCGGATAATCAAATTGTGAGCGGTAAATCTGTCAAATAAAGCAACAGCTATTAGTATATGTGCAATTATATATGGCTTAATTTCCGCCACATGATGTAATTTGAGCACTAAACTACTCGCATATGTCTTTGAATTGTATAGGATTTTCCCATAAAAATAGTAAAATGAGCAATAAATAACTAAATAACAACAATAAAAAAAACTCAAATGTCCTGAGTAGTAGATACAGCAACCCATCTTTAAATTCAAAAATAATTTGATATCCTGAAAACTTTCCCATGAAATAATCAAAAACATCATTTAAAAACTGAATAGGTTCCAGAGAGCAGAATACAGATTCATGCATAAAATTGGAAATGAGCCATAAAAATTTATGATGTGTTTCAGGGCAAATTAAAAATTTCCATATGGAAGTGGTCAAATAATGGAAGTGGTAAAATGTGCAATAGACAATGATATTTTTGCAAATGGACTTATGAACGTGTAGAGGAAAGGCTTGTAAGATGGAACAGCGCCACTTTTGACATTCGCTACAACAACACTAAGCTCATTTTTTTACTATTCTTCAATTTTCATTTGCTTTTGGAGTGAATACACTCATTCGATTTGGCTCTTTCAGGTTTCAATGTTCGAAAGTGTTGACATAATTAAAATAGCAATTATTTCTTGTGCTTAGTGAGTGGAAATTTCCCATCGATATCAAAAGGTTAACATTTGTATTGGCTAGTATTTTTGGTGTATTTTTATGATCCAAAGGCATTTCCAAACAAATCGTAAAGTTAAACAATTTTTAATGTTTTATGTTTATGGCGTCATTTTTGTAAAATGGAAAACTGTTGAGCTTGTAAGATGGAACACATTTTTTTTTCGTTTTAAAACATATGAATGATATTTTCTTTGTTTGGAAATGCCATGGAATCAACAATAAATTGAAATATAACAATAAATTTTTTTAAATTGCAATTTTCGATGGATTTCGAAACAAGGCCATATTTTTTTTGATAACTATAAATAATCAGTTCCGTAGGCAAACTTGGAGCAGGCAAACGTAGGCAAACTCTTATTTGGAATGTAAAGGAAAGGCTTGTAAGATGGAACACGATCAGGTTATTGCTCGTAACATGTATAATTTTTATTTTTGAGCGGATCCAAAGACATTTTTCGAAAGAAGAACTAATAGGCTCCAACTTTGCTTAAGGCACTGATTATTTATAGTCATCAAAAAACAAATTATGGCCTATTTTCGAAATCCACCGAAAATTACAATTTCAAAAAATGGCTTGTCAGATACAACACGATTCGTTTTTGGTTCGTAACATGTATACTTTTTATTTTTTCGAAAATTTTTCGAAAGAGGAACTAAGATTTGGTTTAAGGGCATAATATCAAGATGTTAGGGATCTGGAAATGTAAGTTTGAGATTCTTCATACTAATTCCCATACAAACTTTGAATAGCGTGTGCAAAGCCAAATTAAAACCAAATGTGTTCAAATTTTTTGGGGACTATCAGGACCCAAATTTGCGTCGATTTAGCTTAGGGGAGCAAAGATTTTGAAATTTGCATCAGCCTAATGGAAATACAGATTATAGCCATCCTTCTCAAATATTTTGAAGATCGTTGAAATCATATGATGGTAAACGATAAACCCCAATTTAATGATACAGTTTCGCCTGGTATTTAATTTCAAGATGAACGTAATGCAATCCATTGACTCGTGAGATGGTTTAGAGCCTGTTTAAGTGGAATACCTGTAACTAGAAATTAGAAGAACAAATCGTATTTTCCATTTAATTCCAACTACCTTTGCTTATCTTGACAGATTACGCGTATTTCGTCTACAATGTAGAATTTCTTCAGTGTCCCGTACCCAGTCAAGTTATTAGTACGAGACCTCAAAGAAATCTGCACTATTGTAGACGAAACTACGCGTATCTGTCAAGATAAGCAAAGGTTGTTGGAATTAAATGGAATATACTAATTTTTCTTCTAATTTCTAGCTAAACCATTGATTGTTTTTTCTACCTATCAATTTATTTTCCAATGAGATTCGTATAAACACAGCTAAACCACCTGAAGAGCTATCAGGACATGAGAAATATGCACGATAGCCTTGAATATTGTAAGGTCTGCTATTATCTTTCTTCAACCATGTTTCACCGATAACAATAATATCAACATTCACTTTACATTCATTAACAAAACAAATCACCTTATCAAATTTTTCAAAATCATTTATCCCTCTAACATTCCATTGTAAATCTTGCATACTGTCATGGTATTTATTAAAATTTATAATGGGTATAGAATCCATTGATTACTTAATTGGAAACAAAATAATATTAATGCACATTTTTCTTCCGTTTAGGCGACGGAGAATGCTCAGAAAAAGTCCCTGACATATGTTCAATCTGTAGATTGTAATTCATGACACGCCTGAGATCTTCTCTGTTTTTTTTTACTAATTCTGTCTTGCTATTGTCATCTCTCTTGACTAATATTACGCCACCCCTACCCGCCCAAATGTACTTTATCTTCAACAGCTCTTTCGGCAATTCTAGAGATAGATGCGTTGATTCATCGCACAAGGTCACGTTCACAGCTATTCTGCTGACAATAAATTTTTCATCAACAACACTCGATAATAGGTTTCAAATTGTTTTTCTCTCATTTAACACTACCTCTTTTGACTCTATATCACGAAAAGTAATTCTAATAGGAACCAAAGAATTGTTAGTTTTGCTATTGAGAAACATGCGCTCGGCAGATGTGACAAACCCAGAGCTTTTGCTCAATCCTATACAGACGAGCAGTTTTCCAACTATCTGAGACACATTTTCGTCACGAATTGTTGGGATACCCCAGAGTGTCGCATTATTTTCTAAGGTGGCTCTATTTGACTTGTCGACATTGGCTTCCAGCCTATGCACCGTGTCCTGTCAATTTTTTTGCGAATTTTTCAAATGATCAATTTCCTCCTTCAATTTTTCATTTTCTACCTTGAGATCTTTAAAATCAGTCACAATTTCATCAAACTTCGCATATAAAAACTCTTGTGATTTTTCAATTGTAGTGGTAATCTGCTTGACTTCACTGCTAACAGAATGCATTTCCTTAGCGATTGAGGCTGAAATTGGTGCTTCCATTTCTGCAGTACTGGAAGACAAAAGAGAAGATTTAAATTCTTCAGCAAAGGGCTACTAGAACCCTCTGAGATCTGAAGAACAAACCCCAGTACGAAAGTATACTTTATTCGGTGTGTTATACCGCCCTGGGATAACGCTTTAAGTCAAACATTGACGATCATTCCTAGCAATAGTGATGCGTCATGCTGACAATCACTAAAGCAAAAAAAGGGGGATATAACTATCACAATAGATCTAAAAACTGGTCGCAATGATGAAGATTCCTGATACGGAAAAAAAAATCTCCTTATCGAGTTCAAAAATGCTGTAAACTACTGTTATCAGATGAACCCTGCAAATTTTTCTTCTTAAGCCTACGCAATTGGTGGTGTTAAACACTTGGCACTTGGCAACAGTTTAAATACTTTTCCAAATTTAAGTGAATAATACCAGAACAGAGGCTGTGATTGAAAAGAGTTCAGAGATTATTCAATACGTTGCTGGATTGAATCACCTTAATGATGTTTTCTAAAAGAGTGATTGTTTGTTGGTATTCTAGTCCCGGCATTTTTTGGAGGACAACTTTGACGCATGTTCCATCATCTATCACACAGCAACTGTATCTGGTCGACATCTCCATTCGAGCTTACTAGCACGAGTCTTGGCAACAGTTTGCTGCCAGTCATCGTGATTTGGAATGTTTTAAGACTTTGCTTCGACCTTCTGCACATAACTTTGCGAAATGGCGATATTTTTCGTTCCATCACGTGTTGTGGGGATTACAGTTAAAATCACCCTTAACCCTTTCCTAGCGTCTTCATAAATACCGGTCGTTGAACCAATTTAGTAATGCAGCATTTTTCACAAAACGTGGTACAGTTCCGGAATTACCATGTGAGTATATTTACAAAAAAAAATCACACGTGTCATCTTTTTTTTTTTACAAAAAAAAAATCACACGTGTCATCACACTTGCCTTTCATCTTTGCCGAAACCACGCAACTACGCAATTCACAGGATGTAAGGATGTACACCCAAGAGAAACTGAGCCAACCCAAGTAACATTACCGAAACCATAAAGCTTTATTGAAGTTTTATGAAACCCAATAGAAATCAAGTTGGTTTTACTATGGCATCAATAGGTGCCAATAGGTTTTATATTTTAGTCAGATTTATGAGGACCTTCACAGCTTGTTATCAACAATCTTAAAAACTTGTTATCTCAAATTTCTTTTACTCCTATCAAAGAATTTATTTCGACTTTATGAATACTGTATAAAACATATTTTCTTATTATGGTCCAGTGGTTTAGCTTCAGTAAATATATTAAACGGTCAAATAGTTTTACAGTAGCCATTGCAAAGATCAATTGGATTTTTGGCAAAACTGTGATTTTTTCCAAACGCTATATTGAAATATGAGAAATAATTAAAATGTGGGTAGATAAATGCACCAAATTTTATATGTGGTGCAAACGAGCTATGGATCGGAGACCAATTTCATCATATTTTTAGAAAAAAATTGTGATTTTCACAATTTTTCAGTAAATTCATGATTAATACCCAACAAACATCAGCGTCGAATAACCGCTTGTTCAAACAAATTTGGAGAAGTTATTCGGCTCTCTAGAAGAAAAAGCTGAACAACTTCTCCAAATTTGTTTGAACAAACAGTTATTCAGCATTGATGTTTGTTGGGTATATCGCATATGTTTGTTTTAATTTTGTTTTTCTTGCTGTAAACTAGCATAAAGGGTGTCCACGATGAAATTGCCACACTATGAAATTGCTCTAACTTTTTAACCGTTGGGTAGAATTTAATGAAAATTTGGGTGGATTTAGTTCATAGTGCATTATTTACATCCTGCAAGTCCTGTGATCAAAACTCGCGGAAATAGAGTCGAAAGAACAGCTCGTGCGTGATAAAATCTTGCGCATTCATCACAAGAACAAGGATCTCTCGCATCGTTCCGTCGCTAAAACGTTGGGAATCGCGAATTCCACGGTGTCGCGAGTGATTAAGCGGTTCGAGGAACGGTTGACCACCGATCGGAAGCCCAGAAGTAAAGGAAAAAGTATTCCGTACAACACTAAAAATCACAACCGCGTAGTTGGGGCCTTCAACCGAAATCCGAACGCCTCCGTTCGAGATGTGGCTAAGAAGCTGCACCTAAGCCGAAGTTTTGTCCAGAAGGCCAAAACTAAGGCTGGGCTTCGAACGTTCAAGGTACAAAAGGCCCCTAATCGCGACGAGAAGCAGAACAAGTCCGCCAAAACCCGTGCCAGGAAGTTGTACCTCAACATGCTGACGAAAGTTGAATGCTGCATCGTGGACGAAGAAACATATGTGAAGGCCGACTTCAAACAGATCCCCGGCAACCTGTTTTTCACAGCCAAGGATAAGTTCAGCATTCCGGAGCATGTCCGCACTCAGAAGATGTCCAAATTTGAGAAGAAATTCCTAGTTTGGCAAGCCATCTGCACGTGCGGGAAGCGGAGTGCACCTTTCGTGACCCAGGACACGATGAACGGACAGGTGTACATAAAAGAGTGCCTCCAGAAGCGGCTGCTTCCTCTCCTGAAAGCCCACAACGTCCCAACAACCTTCTGGCCGGATTTGGCCTCATGCCACTATTCCAAGGACGTGCTGAAGTGGTATGCGGACAATAAGGTCAATTTCGTGCCGAAAATGTTCAACCCTCCCAACACTCCGGAGCTCCGCCCCATCGAGAAGTACTGGGCGATTATGAAGCAACACCTTCTTAAACGACCTAAGGTAGTGAAGACAGTCGAGGAACTGAAGAAAGTATGGGTTTACATGCAAAAAACGGTTGATTCACAGGTTGTGCAGAATCTTATGGCCGGAGTTAAGGCCAAGGTGCAGGCATTTGCGTATGGACTGTAAATAAAATACGAGTAAAATGGTAAAATAAAGTTTAAAACTTATTTCTCAATCCCTGAAAATTTGATGGCAATCGGATGAAAACTCGAATTTTGCGAATCAATTTTGTGTGTGGCAATTTCATCGTGGACACCTTTTAGTTTTCGAGGCGCATTAATTTTCGGCTCTTATCGAGACAATATTCACCATAAAATCAAATGAACATATGATTTGGAGCAAGATACGTAAAAAACAATTGGTTTTGGATATTTTGCTATCAAACAAAATTTCCCGCAACACTAATGGTCCAAACACAATGATAACGGCAACGGAAAACGGCAAAGCTCGATCTGAGTATGCCTGCTTGTCGGAAAGAAAACAGGCTAGATCCAAGCCGATTCTAATTGGACACATCGAAGTCAATTGCAGCAACTGTCAAAATTGCCGTTTTCCGTTCCGTTTCCATTATCATTGTGTTTGGGCGGTAAGGCTTGTTCGCGACAAAATCTGGACACTTCTAAATACGTTTATCTCTGAAAATACTTCCTCAACGCGTGAAATATTTCGCTAACTGATGAACGTATGTCTGTTCATTGTGTAAAATTATTTTTTGGTGAAACTACAAGCTTTAAGATCGAAGATGGCGTCGAAAGAAGAGTAAGAGCGGAGAGCAATTGTGTCCGGTCGCAATGAAAATCCGGATCTGTCAGTAAGAAAACATAAAAAGCTATGAAGTCGTTCAAAGTGAAAACTGTACTGAACCGTAATGATAAACACAATGTGTCGACCAAAACCCAGGCTCGAAAGTTGTATTGCGAAAATTTGTCGAAGTTTTCCTATGTGAAAATGGACTTATGTGCTGGAAGCCTTTAAGCAGATTCCCGGAATGTCTTATTATACTGCCATGCAACGGAACGGCGTAGAGGAGCATTTTAGGACGAAGAAACAGGCCAAGTTTCCCAAAAAATATTTGGTGTGGCAGGCAATATGCGGCTGTGGTTCAGCAATCCAGAGCTTCATCACTACCGGAACGGTAAACAAGGAAATATACCGTGAAGAATGCCTAAAGAAGCGATTGCTACCATCATACGCAGCCATGATGCTCCCTCGCTATTCTGGACTGATTTGGCATCTTGTCATTACGCCATAGATGTTCTGAAGTGACATCCATGACAGTCCATGTTGTACCGAAAGAGGCGGATACACCTAATTGCCCGGAGTTGCGACCTATAGAGCGGTATTGAGCCCTCGTGAAGAGAGAACTCTCTCAATGTAAACAACAAGCTACAACTAAAGATTGGACTCGGAAAAAAGCGGGCGTGTAAGCACAGGAGGGTGCCAAACCGGACTGACAAGCAAAACACGGTGGCCAAATTGCGTGCGTGGAAGCTGTACCGTGAGTGGCTGGTCAAGCCAGGCTGTCTCGTCATGGACGACGAGACATATATCAAGGCGGTCACCAAACAAATCCCCGGCCTCGAGTTTTTTGTCGGTACGTCCCGCATAGAGGTTCCGGAAAAGTTCCGGAAGAGACAAACGGTACAGCAAGCCGTACGTTACAACCGGCACCATAACGGGGCAGCTTTATCGAGAGGACTGCTTGCAGAAGCGCTTGCTGCCCTTCCTCCGCTCTCACCGTGGTCCCACGCTGTTCTGGCCGGATCTCGCTTCGTGCCATTACGCCAAGTCTGTAATGGATTGGTACGAAGCGAAGGGCGTTAATGTGGTCCCGAAGGAGGCGAACCTGCCAAATATACCAGAACTCCGTCCGATCGAAAAATTATGAGTGATAATGAAGAAGAAGTTGAAGAAAAGCGGAAAAACATTCAAAACCGATGAAGCTTTGAAGAAAAACTGGGAGAACTTGTCTAAAGAAGATGGACAGAGCCTCGCCCAAGATCTCATGAGCAGTGTTAAGAGAAATGTACGAGTATTCAGCTTGGGGGAGGAAATTCAATAAATAAATTATGCCAAAACATAGCTAATATATAGTTATTTAAACCCTGAAAATTTGAGAAGTCCCGAGTCCAGTCTTTATAGCACCATTTCAAAAATATTGAACATAAGCGGTTGCAGAAATGTTTGCACAGACCATAATGGCTGGAGTAGACTCAAAAATTCGTAGTTTCTTCATGCAGTTAAGTAACTGTTATTAGTTTTAAGATGACTAATAATGCACAGTTAAATAAATAAAAAAGGCATCTTGGATTGAACTTACAGCAAATTTGTTTTGTTCCAAACTTAATCTGTCCAGATTTTGTCGCGAACAGAGCTTTTTCGAAGATATTATTTACTGCTTAATGAATCAGCAGAGCAGAGAATCGAACAAAGCAAAACAACATAAACCAACCATAACATCACAGTGAATTTTGACATCTGTGGCCATTTGGCCGTATGCTGGTTTTCATGGCAGCCAATAGGTTTTATGAAGGTTCGTAAGTGGTCATAACATATTTCACTAGAACATTTTCAAAACCCGAATGGCCTTATAAGAATTTTATTGACTTATTTTCACAACCTTCTATAGAGTGGGCCATTTTGTACACATTTGGGCTTTAAAGAAGCATAGATGAGTTGTTGGTAGACAAAACAGTTTTGAATGCAGTTTTATCAACAAAGCCGGCTGGAGTGCTATACGGCTGGAATAAAACTGAAATTGTTACTTGGAAAATTTGTTTAATTTCTGTCGTGTGGGAAAAAGTTACAACCAGTGGTAAGTGTTGACATATGTTCGTGTTTACCCTTTACGTTTGGTCTTCGTTTGTACATTATTAACAATCTAATATTGAAGTTTTCTTCATTTGCTAAGTTAATGCTCAAACCATTTACCAAAATGTTGTCTCTCAAAGTTCACCGTTTCACAAACTAGACTCACGTTTGCCATAAGACTCCACCCACCCGCTCCTCGTGTCACCGGAAAATGATACATGTGTCCAACGGCCCCGCATGAAATTCAGCCCGACTATAGTGAACGCATCTGATCAAACTCGTCGAGAGCACGTTCCAAGCCAAAGGATAAAGATTCATGGAAATTAGACACCAAACATTGGCCAAAACTCCCATTTCTGGAAAAGTTCTTCAAAACCAAACACCAACCACTTCCACTCAGCGGCGCGCCTGGCCTGACGTGGGACGCTGATTCCGGTATATGTGGGAAGTCATCCACTATGCTAATTTGAGTGATTTTTCTTGCCCTGTTGTTCCACTCGTTGTTGTTGTTGATGTTGTTCGTGGTGGTGGTGTCATGTCTGATAATGGGATTTGTCAACACGACAACTAGAGAAACAGCGACGAGGATGACAGTGACGCCATTGGTGGTGGCTGCTGCGAATCTCCATAGTGGTGCACATCAGACGGCTCCACAGTTTTGAGCAGGCGTTGAAGAAGGTCTCTTGTATATATGCATCGTCGATGGGGGGTGGGCGCATGGATGATTGTCACACCAAATAAGAGAATAAATTCGCAAATCGTGGGTGGAAATGGATGCTTGAGTGAAGCTGGCGCATTACAATTTCAAATGAGATTCCAAATGTCGATCATTAGGCTAATGATCCGGGTGTGAATTTCATCTAAACGTTGCAGTATAGTTTTTCAATCGTTGATTCAGGATTTTGGTTTTTCATTATGATTCAACAAACTTGTTTAACCGCAATTGAAATTCATCTATATCACATGTGCAGAATTTAATCAACGCCAAAACAATAGCCAAGTAACCATTTGGCATTCCCCGCATCTGCGTGGTGTATTTCAGTCATCCATTAATGATTGATCAGCTTTTGTTTCGGTAAACCATCGAATCGATTCTTTATCGCTAGCTGACCGAAAATGCAATTTGAATAATTAATTACCGTCAAACACAAAACAGCAATCGCTTCATTAGCACCTTCGGCTTCATTTTTGTAGGCAGCTTCGTGATGGTCGTTTTGCCGATAATAATGATGATGATGATGATGATGATGATGATGATGATGAACATCGGTTTCCATTATGATGTTATTTCAGGATTCCCGAAATTTGCCTACAAATGAAATTGTTTCCAAAGTGTGCCGATGAAGCGCGAGTTAATGAAATTAATTAGCTAATATTGTTGCCACGCTGGCCGCTTCTAGCTGCTCGTTTGATTTGATGAGAGTGTTAATTTTATGTTGTTATCTGATTCTTTTTGTTTCAGAACGGGAAAACTGCACTACCCAACCGATGTGTGCGGACCGCTGTTCGAGGAGGAGCTGGAATTTTGGGGGTTAGATTCCAACCAGGTGGAACCATGCTGCTGGATGACATACACGCAGGTGAGTTAGAGCAAAACAAATGTGCGGCATATTTCAAATTTCAGCAATAAACACAAGTTATCGAGTTTGTACAAAGTCATTTGAATCAGTGATGCGTTGCACTTGGAGCAAGGCCTGAGTCTAACGAAGATTTCATGATTTTTGGACAAGTTTAGAAAAATCAGAATTCAACCAATTTTACATCATGGCAACCAAGCATGACAATTTTACTATTCGGTGTCTACAATGAATACTCATCCTCTGTCCAGAAGCTTCAGGAACCATATTTTGTCTGTGTTGCTAAGCTGGCAGCAATCTATTTTGCACTTCGGTCGATGAAAACAGTGAGGCACTCATCTCACTTTCTTTCAACAAAACGGGAGCAGATGTGTCCGGTGGACTAAAGATCATTTAGTATTACCTTTGAGTCCTCTCACATTGCTTAGTTCCAAGCAATGAGAAAGCGGACTCTCTATCAAAAGTGGGCTCACAAGAAGGCGAGATTTTTGAAAGAAGACTTTTACGTGAGGTTTTTTTTCCCAGTTCGTCGTAAAAGGTCAGAGTTCTCTTCTCTTGGGAAGTGGTTGCATTCCATTATTCCAAATGATTCTTCTAGACTGTTGTTGAAAAGTCTGGATGTAAGTAGGAGTTTCATTCGTGTGATGTCAAGACTTATGTTTAGCCACTTCTCGCTAGACGCAAACCTTTACAGAATTAACATCGTCAAATGTAACATATTTATTTATTTATTTATTTATTTATTTATTAATTATTAATCTCCTTCTGACACTTGTGTCCTAATGAAGATGGACAGGGAATAGACAATTTGAGACAAGAGAGGCTCAAATTGGCATAAAAACCCTGTCATATTTTTAAATATAAATAACATAAGATACAAATCAAACATTGATATGAATACAACAATGAAGGAAGAGCAAAACAACTACAATAAACATAGATCACAAGTTACAAAAACAGGTTAAAATGATAAAAAAAAAAAGGAAAACCAGTCGTTTTTCCATTGTCGTTTAACATCCAGTGATCAACAAATCATCTCGGTCCATAAGTCCATCGAATTTTAAGTCAGATTCCTCAAATGACGTTGCATAACGACAGCAGGGACGAGAAAATCAAAATGACTTGAAACGTCGTTGAAGCGAGATGCCATGAAGCGTATTGGGTCGTATTGGCCGTATCTAGTATTGCGGGTTGCCAAATGCAAAAAACTCCGCCGACGAAGGGAGCGTTCTGGTACATATATATTAATATCCGCAAGAATAGCAGGTACATCGATATCTCCAACAAGGACCTTAGCAACAAAAACTGCTTGCATGTCAGTCCTTCTTTTCTCCAGGGTTTCAATTCCTATCAGCATACAGCGATGTTCATATGGCGGCAGATTAAGGTGGTCACGCCATGGTAGATGACGAAGAGCTAGCCGCACAAACTTTCTTTGGATCGATTCGATACGGTCAACCCACATAATGTTAAACGGACACCAAACTAATACAGCAGATTCCAGAATCGATCGCACCAGCAGAGCACAGTACAATGATTTCAAACACAGAGGATCAGTGAAACCATCGTTAAGCTTAAATATGAAACCAAGCTGTCTGTTCGCTTTCGAGATCACATCGTCAATATGAATTCGGAAGTTGTGCTGGGAGTCCAAAATCACACCAAGGTCTTTTCCAGACATTCTAAAGCATGCCCATTAAGACGGTAGTGAAAAATGATCGGCTGACGTTTACTAGTAAACGAAATAGTGTTGCACTTCGTTACACACAGCTCCAGGAGGTTCCGTTTACTCCAATCCGCAAATAAATTCTATAGTTTCTGCAGGTAGGTACAGTCCTCGATACACGTGATAACCTTGAAGATCTTCAAATCGGTGGCGTAGAAAACATGAGTTCCAGATGGTTAAATGAACGCAGCGTCATTAATAAACAGCGAAAACAGTAGCGGGTCCAGGTTGCTCCCTTGTGGAACACCAGATGGTGTAGTAAACACATCTGAAAGCGATGAGCCTATCCTAACTCTCATAGACCGCCCGGACAAGTATGATTTGAACCAACCTACAAATGCTCTGGATACTCCGAGTTTCTCGAGTTTTCGAAGCAGAAGATCGTGGTTCACTCGGTCGAATGCAGTTTTGAAATCAGTGCATATAGCATCTACTTGCATGCCAGCGTCCATCGATCTAATGCACAAAGAGGTGAATTGCAAGAGATTTGTCGTCACGGATCTCTTCGGGTAGAATCCATGCTGGGCAGTAGATATATAGTTCTTGGAAGCAGCGCTTGATTGACAATGATTTCAAAGAGTTTTGAGCAAGCACTCAACGATGTTATTCCACGGTAATTAGCAATGTTACAATTGTCGCCCTTTTTGTGAACGGGGGTCATATCCGAAATCTTCCACGCGGTTGGGAATATCATTTGTTGCAATGAAATGTTGAATAGTTTGACTAATGGCAGCACTAAAACGCTCGAACATTTCTTCGGGATGCATGAATGGATACCATCCGAACCGCACGTCACAGAGTTTTTAAGTTTACGTATCGCAATTTTGAGGTGCTCCTCATTGATTTTAAAAATTTCAAATTAAAACCTGTCGGATGGTGTTTTACGGAGAGCTGCATATACATTCGAGGAAGAAATCGGCCTGTTCGAGAAAGCACTCTTAAAGTGATCAGCAAATAACTCACACTTGATGGCATTGGTGCTAGAGGAACGATCATTGAGATACATAGTCGAAGGTAATCCATTATTTTTGCGTTTCGACCGAGCAAATGACCAAAATCGCTTTGGTTGCAAACGTAAATTTGTCTGTGTACGATCAATGTGGCGGGCATACATGAAGCGATTATATCTCATGTAGTTATTACTTGCCAGAACGAAGCGACGTTCCAAGTGAGGTGAACGATTACTCTTATATTTCCGAAGAGCTGCTCGGCGACGTTGTTTTAATCTGCGAAGATGCTTCTTTGTCCATGGAGGTTTCAATGCAGGTCGTCGAAGTGGCACATGCGCATCTATAACACGGCGAATTTCAGAATTGAACGACTCAACGATTTCATCTATATTTCGAGCGCCATCCAAAAATTGCCAATCAATCACAGAGAGCGCTTCATTCAACAGGTTATAATCGACACGACGAAAATCATGCCGCGGATTGACATGTAATTGCTCAAATCTCACGGGTAGAGGCAATGTAACAGAAACGTCAATAGGAGGATGTGCAATGTCTGGATAAACAAATACATCAAGCGCCTCAGAAATACTGCAACTGGGCAAAGCTGTATCGTTCACCAATATCAAGTCAAGAATTGGAATTCTTAATTGAGTTAATTTGTGTCAGACCGTTAAAACAAAAGGCATCATACAAAACACCATCCGAAGTCGAAAATCGAGATGAGCTGGCATCTATATTAAGCTCGCCATCCTCTGAAGCAGTCCAACACATGTTGGGATGATTATAGTCTCCAAACTGAAGCGCCATATCACATGGTTTCAAGCTTGCCAAAACATAACTCATAGATTCACTATGAAGCGTTATTAGATTAAGGTCATCTCTACGGTCAGGAGGAAGGTATACTACCCCAATACTAATGGAACACGTTTGCAATTTAATCTTTAGCCATAACTGTTATAATGTCACGCTAGTTGGGGCTGGGTCGACATAACAGCATAATCTAGAGGATACTGCTATCAAAACACCTCCACCACGACGCTTTTTACTATTCAGTGGAATACGATCCGTCCGAAAAATTGTGAATGAATTTCCAAACAGTTGAGTCGATAGAATACAATCGTCGAGCCACGTCTCTGTTAGTACTATCACATCATACTCCACATCATGCACTGCCAGATAGAAATCGTCGATCTTCGTTCGAAGTCCACGAATATTTTTATAGTAGATGCGAAGTTGCGGTGAGATGTCGGAGGAGGTGATGCCTCTGAATTGAGTCGGGTGAACAGTAGAACCGCCTAAAACAGGTTCGGAGATGTGAAAGCCATTTGCTGGAGCGTGGGATTCTGGCGTGGTGCTGCAACACGGAAGCAGATCAGACACAGAAATGTTGCATGAAGATATGTACTTGTCTGTAAATAAGGGTTGGGAGACCCCATCACCAGACTCGACCACAGGACCAGAACGACTCTGATGGCAGGGAGCAGGACTAAGTTGCTGGCAGGAACAGCTGGCGCGACTGGGTCGAGTGGCTGGAAGTCTCCCATGAGGCAACAGGCAGCGTGTTCTGGTAAATTTAATAATTACAGGCTCCGAAACTAACATCTGGTTGTCAGTAGGTTTCATCAGTGAAGCATTCCGAGAAAAAACAGGTACATTCTCGCAACGACTACTTAATGGTGCGATAGGGTCCGCTGTGGCGCTAGAACACGGAAGCTACTCAGGCAGAGAAATGTTGTTTCAAAATGTGTACTTACCTGGGAGAACTTCAGCCAGCTGCGGTGCAGCTAATCCTCCATAAAACGATTCTCCGAGCATTCAGTCCAATTTTAAATGAAATAAAAGACATTGAGCTGACATCTTTTCCATTAGCTACAAGTCTGATAACTTCCACATCGTCGGTTCCAAGGCGTTGGATGGCTAGTGCACGCACTTGATCGACAGTTACATTGCGAGAAAAACGTGAGAGATACAACCAGAATTTTTGATTTGATGCTGCAGCAAAATTTCCAAGCGATGGTGACAATGACTCAGCTGAGCCACACATCAAAGGCTGTTGAGGAGGTTTTTTCACTTCAGATTTTCTAAAGAGTCGACGACGGACAGCACTATCAATTTTTATCGAAGACCTGGGTGTCAGTGAGTTAGAGTTTATCGCAGTGAAATTGAGTTGTAATTCATTCTTTAGCTCTTTCATAATTTCTAGCTTGAGGTTCTCGATGATTTCATTATGCTTGCTGAGTCCAGTTTCTTGACCAGATTCGTTGGCTGATCGGACTGATCTGCGAAGTCGGATGTCACTCATTAAATGCGAGCAAGAATTGCAAGGCCAAAATATTTGTGTGTTTTTGGTGATTTCTTCCAGAGCTACGGTTGTCATTCCGCTACATTTTGGATGAAATACTGCATTGCAGATACCATGACAAGTAATATTTGTGCCCATGATTTCGGTAGCACAGGAGTGGCATGTATTACTCATTTGGAATCGCCTTTCGATATGCAACCACAGGCCACCACAACTTCTACGGTTAACTTGTATGCAGATGTTGCAAAGCGGGAAAATATGCGAGCAGGAATCAGCAGCAGACAATGAATTGTAGATCAGCACTACCGAAATTCAATCACTGAACGGTGGTAAAAACACAACGAAATTACGGATATTTCACAATCGCGCACTAAAGCAAGGTGGTAAAATGTCAAATAAAAAACACAAGACATTTTTCGTATGTGAATACGCGATTAAAAAGTAAATAAAACGTAAAACGAACGGTTATACAAACGTAACGTATGTTAGCGCGAAACCGGTAATCATGACATCGATCACACAGTTCGGTATTTCTCGGATAATGATACCTCAAGAGTACGACTCTTGGATACCGTAATGGCCCGAGGTAGACAAACCTTTCGCTAGGTAAGGTATGCGCACAGCAAAATCCAGCCAAACAAAAACTCGCAGTATAACATTATTTCTATTCATTTTTAAATCCGAAAAATATATCATCGTAACAGGTTCATTTATAACTCAATAAAATCTAAATATAATTGTTTGGACTTGTTATATCCGTATGCGCTATCTTTACGTTTGATACTATCCATTAAGTTCTGCACAGTGTGCTGAGTCACCTTTCTGGAAGCATTTCCCCACTTTTGCCTTTCTTTTCGATTTCCCAAGGTTTCGCTTCACAATGGCCCAATGTTTTTTAATTGGACGAAGTTCTGGGGTGTTCAGAGGATTACAGTCTTTTGATACAATGTTGACTTTGTTTCCTGCATACCATTCCTGAGCCGCTTTACCATTATAGCACGACATCAGATCAGGCTAAAACACCACAGAACTCTTGTGCTTTAGGATGAATGATAGTAGTCAATTTTGCTGACAATCGTTGACGCAAACTTGTTGGTTAATCATACTTGTAGCACAGAGAACAGACATCCAAGCTAGAGTGCCCTCCGTGTGTAAATTTCTGTAACTGCCATTTTAAAATTACAGCTAGTTTCCGTTAGTTTTGGTCACTCGTATATTGATGGCACCACCTACGCGTCTTGAGAGTTGATAGTCTGCCAATTTTAGTTTGGTTAAACCTAGGCTAGGCGGCACCGATTTTCCAACGGTTTGCTTTTAAAAATTTACACAGTAAATTGGGGAAAAAATGATCGAGCCTGGATGTCTTTTCTCTATGCTTGTAGTTATGAAGATTTTGCCCTCAAAAACACTACTAGATTAGCCTACCAAACCATATACTTTTATAAGAAAACTTCAAAAACTTATTGGCCTTGAAATGATTGCCAACCTTGCCACGTTGTAATGCGGTATAAAACTCAAGACCAGGAAGCTGCTAGTATTAGTGACATCTTTATATTGACAAATAAAAAAGATGTGGCTTATGAGAGATTGTTTTAGAGATGTTCTGGAAATGTGTGATCTTCCCAATATGCAAGCCCTCAACGAGTTCCTTTGTTTGTCTGACCTTAGAATGTAATATAAAATCCTAATCCACTCCAGTATACTTCCTGCCATGGTACCCCAGTTACACTATACTCTTATTTCCGTGCTACCTGTACACCTAGCTCCTGAAAGTAAATTTGAGGATCGAAGACTTGATGACAGTTGCAGCCATGAGCAGCAAATATTGGTTTGAAAAAGTAACCTGGTTTGCCCCCTTCCAAACGATTATGCAACCCATTAACCTCGAGCCAGCCACGAGTAATTGGCACTCCACTTACTTACATCATAAAGCAAAGCATTGTAAATAACAATATTGAATAACGGCTCCGCAAAGTGATGGACACGTCTGAGCCTTAGAAATAAACGAACTAATTAAAAAAAAACAGATTTCAGTGCACAGTTGTCCAAAATGCGGATTTAGATGAAAAACAAAACATTTTCAGCCTGAGTTTGACGTTTTGGAGCAATATTGTTTTCTACAAAATTGTTTCTAATAATGAGGCCTTTCTTTTGGTATGAATGAAAACCAGGATGGTGCTTGTTTTCAGAGAAACCGAAAATCTAGCTCTTTTGTTTTTTGAAATAAAGGCATATACTTTTCAAAAAAGGTGTAGATGAGACAATTTACAAAAACTTTGATTGCGTAGATTATTCTGTAGATTTTGAAATGACCTTATTATAGCAATTTTTCCTACTTAGCTTAGGGTGTCCCTTTAAAAATCAGTTATTTTCGCTCAACGTTTTTATTCCAAATTCTTGAGCAAAGTTGACTTCCCAATGATTCTAGAACAATAAAAGATACAAACTTTGGATTGCTAAAATCGTCGCTATCGTATGTCAAATAATAGTTATTATGGTTTTTGTAAAAAATAGGCCTTTTTAAAATGTTAATCTCTCGGGTTGAAGCAGGGTTGAATTTGAAAGCACTGCATTTGAGAGGATTTTTATTATTGCATATGGATATTCGAGAGTGGTTATTTTTTTAAATTGAGTAAAGTTCATTTAATAAGGGCGTAATTTTATGCAAAAAAAACAGTAAATAACTCGTTACCAGTAAACTATATCGGTAAGATTTATAAGTCAATAGTTACATTTTATTAAGTTCTTAGTTCAAATTTGAAATGAAAAAGTTAAATTAAAACACTTGTTCTTAGTACGGACACCCTAAGTAATATAGAAAAAAAAATTGTTTCATGGCACAGAATATGTTTTTTTTTTGGCTTTTCCAAGCAATTTTCCTTCACTGTGGAATAGTTTGAAGGAAAACTGGCAACCCTGAATTTTTTAACATTGGTTTTTGTTGATACGTGCATTAACCCTACGTGTGGACAAAGCTTCGTAATAATCTGAGACCCTTGGGCCCAATTTGTATGATAATTAAAACAAAATCCCCTTTATTGAAATCTGAGTATAGAATTTTGACATCTTTTTTTTAAAAAAAAGGTACGAAGTGCAGGTCCGATAACATAGTTTCCTTTTAAGTTTTTCTCAACGGTTTTCACTATTGCGGCTCACTCAGGGGCATAGCGCACTTATGGAAACCCGTAGCTTATGGGGATTTAACCTAATATTGAGAAAGTTACAACCTAAGTAAAGTTGTTCAATAGGTCAAGACCCACCGGTTGCAGCATAGTAGCTCAGCATTATCTCACGATGCAGCAAAAGTGTGCATATAAAATACCCGTAGAAACTGGATCACAAGATCTTGTCTATCTCCTATTCAAGTTGGCATTTTCATCATAGATGCTCGAGTGAACTTAACCTTTTGGGTGATGAACCGTTTAAGGAGTGTATCGAAAAGTAGTTATAATGATTTAATTTGTTAAACAGCTCAAACAAGCGCTTATTATCTTAGCGAACATTCGTATTGCGTCTTGTTTTCATTTCAAAAGCCTGTTTCGGTTAGTTTCTTTTCATTATCATCTTTTTTGTGAAATGTCAACGATTGAACTACGAAAGAAAATTTTGCGCATTTGGTGTACTGATACTTAAACGTGTAACGTACACTCAGATTTCCAAAAAAGTCCAACTACATCCAGCAACTGTAAGAAAAGTGATTGCAAACTATTGTGAACTGTAGAACCTGCTGAGAACTGGACGAATACGCGATTTCAGCATTCCCGGATTGGACCAACAAGTTCGCGATTATAATCAGAAAAAGAAATCAACCTCTCCTCGTGTTTTGTCCAAGCAATACAGGACCAGAATCAAGATGATCCAGCAAATTAGGAAAAGCAGATGTGTCGACTCAAAATGACAACCGTATTTCCTTCGCAGTGTGATGGACGATGGACGATGAAATGTTCTTGAAGGAGGATTTCAGAACACTTCCGTGAACTCAATTCCACACAAAATTCGTTAAGCAGAATGTCAAAATTGCCGATAAAGCCTGTCCACGTTAAGTTTCGGGCACCAAAATAATCACGGCAAACAAAATTTACACATAATTCAACGAAACCGATTGTGTATTTCACTATAAAATAGTTATAATTAAATTAGAAACAGCTGATAAAAATGTTAATCCTTCTTTCTGTAAAATTCTCGAAATTTCTGTGGAACAGTCTTCATCATGTTTCGTACGGTATACCCAGATACACCCGCCGTGACGATTCACCATCTTCTCTTGAAATCATCGGTACCATTTTTTTTCTTCTTTGTTTCGAAGAGTTTCCGCTTAGCCAGTGCCCAGTACCTCTCTATTGGACGAAGTTGTACCTTATACCACAGAGAACAGAGGTTCATCTTCGATCTGCTACTTGTGTAAAACTTTAAACCGGCATTTCAAATGTATGTCATTATGCTCCTGGTAGGCGGCGCTGTAGTTGTGCGATAACTGCCATGTCAATGTTTATCAATAAAAAGCCTAGCATATAACCTGAAAATTTTTGTTTGTTTTTCTCTGCACTTGCTTTTCATACCGGCTGCCCATATTAACTATTACACACGTTTTTCAAGAATAGGTATATGGACATGAAAGTCTGTTTTCTGTGCATAAACCATTCCAGGACGGATTTCGCATAGTGACAAGAAGCCGTACACATCCTGATTGAATGTGCCGGTAGAAACAAAACTTTTAAATTTTCGACCACAACTGCACATGGTGTGCCAAATCAAATACTTTTTCGGGAATTTGGACACCTTGTTTGTCCGAAAATGCTCGGCAACAGCGTTCTTTTGGATTGCGGTGAAACAAACTAGACCCAGAAGCTATATAAAATCTTCGAGTACATGTGTTTCGTCTTCCATTATGTTACAAGGAAATGCTCCTTAGCACAACGTTATGTAGTGAAATTTTGCTTGTCATCATGGTTGGGCAGCTTTTGAACTTTGTAAGTCTTCAGTCCTTGCCTCTACTTAACTTTTTGTTCGTATGATTTTGACTTCCCAGCTTTGCGAGCCACATTTCACACATAATGATTGGGATTTTTCTCAATAACGGCTACCACTTTCTTGCCCATTTGTCTGGAGCATACTTTTCAATTTGTTCCACTTTAAACCTTCCGATCCACAGTCAAGCGCTGGTAAAATGATTTGCAAACACAAAACATGGTACTTTTCGGTCGTTTTAGTTTCTTGGGAAGTTTGCGTACCGATAAGTTCGGATTTTGCTGCTGTTTGTACAAAATGCGTTTGCACACTTCCACTTGATTCGACATTATTTACTGAATGTTACAAGAATATAAATATGTTGTACCACGAACTAAAGTTTAGAGTTTTAGCTGTTATTTAAGTGAAACGTTTCAGTGGTCCGTGAAATAATTCAAAATCTACACTGAGAGAAGTGTTCGAAATTGAACGTGGACAGATTTTATGACTGTTCCGACGGAAAAAATCAGTGACAAGGTGGTGCTTGACAAACAATTTGCGAACGTGGCATGTGATCGTTCATTTTCTTCACAAGAGGAACAAAAGATGCTTGTTTATCGCAAAAAGTGCTTTCAGAAAAGATTGCTTCCATCATATAAGAAGCATGAGCTTCCTCTTCTTTTATGGCTGGATCTGGCCTCTGCCCATTAGTCCAGATCAACTCTTTAGTGATTATCTGATGACAACGTTGGTTTTGTCGGAAAATATATCATCCCAAAAAACTGTCCCCAACTGCGACCCATCGAACGCTACTGGGCAATTGTCAAGCTGAACCTCAGCCGAAAATTCAGATGCAATAGCCCACAACATGTCAGACTTCAAGAAAATCTTGTCAGTAGCGTTCAGGTAGTGCACAAAAACCACTT
The DNA here is from genome assembly GCA_034211315.2 of Aedes japonicus. NCBI lineage: Eukaryota > Metazoa > Arthropoda > Insecta > Diptera > Culicidae > Aedes > Aedes japonicus. Next base: position 23,867 of record JASCZW010007797.1, read on the forward strand.
AGCTATAAAACTAACAAATTGATCAGATTGCTGCATTTGCTGATATGATCATACTTTAGCCTTTATATCGTACTTTTGTTAGTCTAATTGATATATGTAATGTAATATATTTTCTATTTTAAAACACATTGCATTGAAATGTGTGAGTTGTGTTGTGTTTTGTTTTAAATTTTTAAGGTTTATATCTACATTTCAGTACACTTCTAAGTTCAGAACAAGGAGTGTATCGAAAATAAGTTATCCACGTACATTTGCATTGTATGAATGATTGTATGATCGTCAAAGCACACTATACTGTCTCCTTGTCCACTTTGTTTGCAACAGAACGCCGAAAGTTTGCCTGGAGCTGTTTCTCGCTCATAACAACTTTTTGAGTCTTCTTAAGGTTCCGCTTGACGATGGCCCAATATTGTAAGATTGGGCGAAGCTCTTGCGTGTTGGGAGAGTTCTTGTCCTTGGGCACCACATGAACGTTGTTGGCAGCATATCACTCCATGGCCTTTTTCCGTAATGGCAAGATGCCAAATCCAGCCCAAATAGAACGGAACAATTGCGTCGCTTCAGGAAAGGCTGTAGACGTTTTAGTAGGCACTCCCTCAGATATATTTCCTGGTTGACGATTCCGGTCGCAATGTAAACGTTGCCCTTCAAGCCACAGGTACGGATGGCCTGCCACACCAGATATTTCTTCGCGAACTTTGACTGTTTAATGTTCTTGAAAATATCTGCCACTTTTTCCCGTCCGGTTGCCGTATAAAATTCCTGTCCAGGAAGCTGTTCAAAGTCTGCCTTGACGTAAGTTTCATCGTCCTGTACCACGCAATCAAACTTCGACGTGTATTGTCAGCGACAGTCCAGCAAATTTTTTAGCTCTATCCACGGTTGAAGGCGCCACTCCCAGCTTCTTTGCGATACCTCTGATGGAGAGGTTAGGGCTCCGCTCGAAACAGCGGGCAGCTTTTTTTTGCCGTCGCTGTGGCCTCCGCCTTTCGATTTTTCCCGATCCAGCTTTCCTGGCTGTCGATAAACGTTCACCGTACACTTTTAATGCGTTGGTAACAGTTGATTTAGCCATATTCAACAATTTTGCCAACTTGGCGTGAGAGTTGTTTGGATTTTTACCATGCACTTGCAAAATGTTGATGCGTTGCTCTTCTTCCTTCAACGACATTTTGATTACTGAAGTGCTAATCTCAAAATCAAAATAGAGGCATGATGCTACACGCACACATCTTCAAAATGAGGGGTGTGCAAAATTTTTTAATGCACGATGAAAGGAAATGCGTTAAGTTTAAGTCGACGATTTTGATCGAAACACCCTTTTCCAACAAGACGGAAAACATAGAAAATAACCCGCCGTGCTGTTTCGCCTTACAAAAAAGGTGAACCGAAATCGTCTTAAACGATATGAAGCTTAAGGCTTTGAAAGTTTGATTTGAAATGTTCCATGTAGCGCTAAAATAAGTTTGTATGGTTACAATGTAGAAAGTGATACGTTTAACCTTTTTGTTGACATCATATATATATTTTCCCTACGAACCACCGACTCCGAAACTAAATGAAAAGTGTTCGATCAAAAATTAGCAAATTCAAAACAAAATGAGATTCATATTAATTTCATCCGGTTTTCACAATATCCCAGTTCAATCCCGTATAATAATAAACAATCACCGATTTATTTGAAGGAAACTACATTTTTCAATTTGATTTGATATTCGCTACATTGGTTTAGGATTTAGGATTTAGGCAAAAATAAGGCAAAGTTTGTATTTTTTTTGTGGGAGAATGAAAAGGCGTACGAACTTCCGGTTTGGCAATTAAATTTGATTATTATTCAAAATTTCAAAGAGATAAAAAACAATTGTGAAAATTCAAAATAACGGCTACAAAATGGCGATTTTTCGTAACCATGTTTTTAAATTTAACTTCAAGCCCCGGACTTGATCTATTAATCCGATTCCCTCCATCAAATAACTGTTTGAAAGGTTATAGTTTTTTGTTGAACTAAAAATTGTCATTAATAATTAATTATTTATAATATTTGAACACGGTTGAAATACAAAAAGAGGAACGAAAAATTTAACTTTTTAGTAAAAATTATAACTATGAAATAAATTTAAGTTTGAATTGTCGTAGAAAATATCATTATCTCTCAGAAATGATAACTACACACTTAGAAATTATGAATTTTACACGAGACCTAATCCATGTTTGTAAATAGTCGGGGAACGTAAAGTCGGGGAACGTAATAGTTGGGGGACGTAAAGAAAGATTTCGTGTGAAATTATGTCTTCTGAAACTGACACATACGCAATTCAACAAGAGATGCGTTCGGTTGAATTTATTTTCTCATCTCTTTCAACACATTCTTATGCGCTAAAGGACGCTTGCATGTGTCGGTCTCAGGGACAGAAATTTACACGAGATTTTGGTAGTGTGTAGATTTGATTTCTGTTCACTACAAGAGGCTGCAGGCTTGAAGTTGTCGCCCCATGTTTTGTGCGCAGAGGCTTACGGAAATTGCCATTTTGTAGTCGCCGCCATTTTGAATTTTTACAATTTATCTCTTTGAAATTTTGAATAATAATCAAATTGGTTCGTCAAAACCAAGAGTTCGTACGCCTTTTTAATCTCCCACAAAACAAAATCAAACTTTGCCTTATTTTTGGCCAGATCCAGGGGAGGGTCCCCTTAACATAAACCATTTTCACATATAATGAAAACATTCAGAGAACGCAATACTCACACTAACGTTAAATTTCTGTAAGGCTCGAGTGTACCTTATATACATATATATTAAAAAAAAGCATACATTCAACATTTAACTCCCCAGCGATGCACAGTGGAAAAAAATAAACTCAAATTCCCAAGTAAGAAAAGCCGCTGGTTTTTAAACCAAACCAAATTCTGAAGGAAAATAGGCTGATAAATCGATTGGCACAGGTTTTTATGTTGTGTAGAGCACGGGAAGTGGCTCGTTTGGCCCCAATTCACCCTAAATCGATGAGTTTTCTTCATTTTGCTGTTGCTAAATTGACGGTTTTTCTTCGTTTTACTCATATAATTACAATCTGCATATTATATTTTGACTGAAAGTGCATATTTTTTACAAATATTACATTTAAAAACTCAACAGGGATAATTTCATCTTGTGTCCGGTCCGTTTTACCCCAATTCATCCCTTTTCTTTGATTTTTCGTGTTTGAAAAAAAAAGTGAATGGTTAATGTTGTTTTATTAATGATGAACAAAAAAGCGGTAGAAGCAGCAGTAAGAATGGGGATCAATTTTCAGCTGTATCTAGCACCGTCGGAGTTGCCTTCTCGGAAGTAGCAATGGATGTATATATAGATGTGTAGATACTAGTATGTGTTATTATATGATGCATGTTTTTTACAAGCTCTAGCATATTTTCATTAATAGAAATGTTGACGACTCTCTCGACCACTCAACCTTTAATTCCTTCATTATATTTTCCATTAAATGGCGTAATATGACCTTAACATTTCAGTACACGATCATCAACTACTATTTGAGCGGTTCAGAGGAACACAGCTGTTCATCATTATTAATTGCATATCATAAATATGATATTATGGAAGAAATAATAAAATAATTAATAAAGTTTTAATTTCTTCAGATTGGTGATCCGGCCGGTATAATTATTTTATTGCATTATATAAAATAATATTCAAAATTAATAAATGCTCTTCATTCCAGAAGGTTACATATCCATATGTCATGATTAAATACGTAATAATATAATATTATGGTTTTATATACAATTGAATGCTAGATGACCTTCACATTCCAGAGATACAGTCATCTATCAGTGATACAAAGTGGTACGAAGCTGCATATTATTATTACTGCCTTAATATTATTATTTCAGCAGGTTAATTAATTTATTTTAACATGGTTATCATAGGCTCGTGAACTCCAACTATTACATATTTTAACTAAATATCCTTATATAATTTTTTGCACGACTATATATTCATATATAACATATTATTATTACATTACATCTATATTTATATAAATATAATAAATACTGGGTTGGGAGGAGCACCAGGGTATCATTCAAGCTGAAACTGGACGATGGTTTGATTGACTGCCTGAGTCTAGAGAGGAACAAACAGTATCATTTCTTATCCTACCGATTCGAGTGTGGTGCTGCGAGTTCTACTCCAACAGTTTCAGGGAGAGTGACGCGCCCTTCTTAACAAGCCATCCTGTAGAAAGCTTAATGAGTATTGCGAATTGTGTTATTCGATTTGTTGGATCATATCGTTGGAAGGAGATTCTTAATTTCCCGTGGATTTCGTGTAAGTGTCTCTGCTTACGGGTCCACCCCTCCGTTTTTGGCCCTTCATACAGCGATAGTGCGAATTCAGATCGGTGGCACAATTTGATCTTGCTATTAAGTGGAACTGCATCCAAGCCAAGGGCTAGAGAGGATGGTGGCTACCATACATACATACATACATGAACAAAAAAGCGGTAGATTTTTTTTTTATTGTTCCTCACCTTTTCCCAAAACTAACTAGATACGCATTCACAACATCTATATTAAAAAAAATTCAGTTTTCCAGAGCAAAACCAAGTTTTTCATTTGATTCTTTTTAATTTTTCAAAACCTATAACGTTACGAGCATGGCACATAAGAGTTCTCTCTGAGTCTTGATTTTTGCGAAAAAGTTGTTAGTTCTGAACATGAGAGAACGAGATCATATTACAATGAGAACATCACATAGCCTATATTAGCAACTGAAATACTCTACGGTCGATTATTTTGCGGATTTTTTATACGCGGTTTCGATGTATGTGGTATATTGCGGTGATTATGGCTATTTTGAAAGAATCTAGCAAAATAAAATATATAGACTATTGAGAAATATGGATGAATTGGAGTAAAAAGGGGTTGTTTATAGCATGAAATGATCCCAATTCAGTTTCTATACGTAGTAAGTTTAGGATGAATACACTTCCAATTAAAATATCATGCAAATCTAGCAATTCAGCATGATGAAAACCATTATTTAAGGGTTAATTGAGGTAAAACAGGATATCTACAAGACATTAAAATGCGCAAAGTCGCTCCAAATTACTTATGTGCAGATGTTCCGTGGGATATTTATTTTTCCAGCGAAAATAATTTGTGACAATTGCTGTTGTTCGGAAAGAAACAATTAAAATCCAAGAATAGGCATGAATTGGGGAAAAACGGGCCAAACACAACATGAACTTATCCCGGTTAAATTTTTAAAGGTAATAGGTGTAAAATATATGCATTTTCACTCAAAATATATTGCGGAGATTGCAATTATATGAGCAGAATGAAGAAAAACAATCAATTTAGGGATAATCGGAGCCAAACGAGCCACTTCCCATGCTGTACACAATCGTGAACAAATGTGCCAATCGATTTATCAGCCCATTTTCCTTCAGAAACGCATTTGGTTCAGTTCAAAAACCAGCGGCTTCTCTTACTTGGGAATTCGGGTTCATTTTTTCCCACTGTGCGATGGCTCATGCCTTCCTTGGCTTCCAAAAGGTACAAACAGAAGATGAGGCTGCTGCCTTGTTTAACCACCCAGACTGACAGGGAACGCTTGGGTAAATGTTTTGCCCAAAATGTTCCGTCCCAACTTAGTTCCCACAAACTGTAACCTAACCTGGAATCCCACTTCAGACAATTCAACCACATCAGGAGCGAACGTACCATTTCAGTACACTCCACATTTAATGTTATGAACTTTCCAATACTGACGACTGAGGCTCGGTGGAAGGAAGCAGCTGCACACATTGCCAAACTAAATATTGATGCTACACGACAACGATAGCCCCAGGTCTGAGTAAGTAAAAGATAAATCCAACCTCTCCGGACAGTACTACTCTCGTTTCCTCTCGTTGACCGGTTGGCCTATATTTTTACCCATCCGCATCTCGGTGCCCTGTGAAGGTCCAAGCGTCTTTCGACTTTGCCCGTTTGAAGACGAGAGAATGAAATCCGACACCGATCGATCGATGCTGTTTGGTTTGTTTAAAATAAGCATTCTCTAAACATTCATAAATTGATCTTTTCCATTCTCGCTCCGTGAAAACGGTGTTTGCATTACCGATGTATTATCGATGACACACACGAATGTTCGATTGGATAAATTAAATCCAAATAGTGGAAAGTGTTGACCAAATGTTTACTCAAGCCCCGATCGACTCTCTCGTCGCCCAACCATAAATCGAAGAGAATGAGAACGCGCTGTTTGTCAATCGGAAAGTTAAAACGATATGTTATGGAGCAAATATTTTCACCGATTCATCACTCCACTCCACTTGGCGAGGAAAATGTTTGCGCTGGGAAAAACTTGCTTCTTTGAACAACTTCTCCGAATTCCTTAGCAAACTCGAGCGTACCAAACAGAACCTGAATAAAAATTCAATATGAAAGATTGATTTCACTCGAGCGGAAAGCAACACATGCACAGATAGTTTCCACCCTCCGGTTTCTTTGAGTTGAAAAATGAAGAGCAAACTTTTCCCAGCTACAGTTTCCTTCGTTTGTATGGCTGCATATTTCACAAGCTCATCAAATTTTACACAACACTGGAAGCAATTGAAATTCCGCAGCCGTCGTCGGTGCCATTTATTTTCCCGAGCCAGAGGAAAATTTTGCTGCATTGCCATCGGAAAGCAGCCCAGCGATGGAATCTCAACAAGCGATTACTCAATCGATGACCGTCCAGCACCAGCGCCATCAGTCATTCGGGGTTCCGTTCATTGAAACGAATCCTTCAAAATGATAACGACCACCATCGGGCAGGACTTGAAATGGCAATATATGTGAGCAACAGCAACGTCAACACCGACAACGACGGCGGACGGAGCAAAACGACTTCCTTCCATCAATCTTTCCGCTTGTCAAGTGCAAATCAAACAACATCATCGAATGCGTCATCGTCGGTCTCCATCTTTCTCCTGAATGTGCGACGATCGGCAACTGCTGGGGACTGCCGGCAGCTCAGAAGTGTGGGCAAGATTGACGGTGGAAGGTATTGTGGAATGTGCGAAGACATTTTACAGCGATCAATTGAAAACATCACTAGGATGTCAATGGAAATGTGATGGATGATTAGGCAGTAATGGATTGTTTTTTCGATAGGACAGTATGGTAGAGAAACATAAAGGGTGTCCACGATGAAATTGCCACACTATGAAATTGCTCTAACTTTTTAACCGTTGGGAAGAATTTAATGAAAATTTGGGTGGATTTAGCTCATAGTGCAATATTTACATCCTGCAAGTTTTAAAGTCCTGTGATCAAAACTCGCGGAAATAGAGTCGAATGAACAGCTCGTGCGTGATAAAATCTTGCGCATTCATCACGAGAACAAGGATCTCTAGCATCGTTCCATCGCTAAAACGTTGGGAATCGCGAATTCCACGGTGTCGCGAGTGATTAGTGGTTCGAGGAACGGTTGACCACCGATCGGAAGCCCAGAAGTGAAGGAAAAAGTATTCCGTACAACACCAAAAATCACAACCGCGTAGTTGGGGCCTTCAACCGAAATCCGAACGCCTCCGTTCGGGATGTGGCTAAGAAGCATCACCTAAGCCGAAGTTTTGTCCAGAAGGCCAAAACTAAGGCTGGGCTTCGAACGTTCAAGGTACAAAAGGTCCCTAATCGCGACGAGAAGCAGAACAAGTCCGCCAAAACCCGTGCCAGGAAGTTGTATCTCAACATGCTGACGAAAGTTGAATGCTGCATCATGGACGACGAAACATATGTGAAGGCCGACTTCAAACAGATCCCCGGCAACCTGTTTTTCACGGCCAAGGATAAGTTCAGCGTTCCGGAGCATGCCCGCACTCAGGAGATGTCCAAATTTGCGAAGAAATTCCTGGTTTGGCAAGCCATCTGCACGTGCGGGAAGCGGAGTGCACCTTTTCCCTTCACACGATGAACGGACAGGTGTACATAAAAGAGTGCCTCCAGAAGCGGCTGCTTCCTCTCCTGAAGGCCCACAACGTCCCAACAATCTTCTGGCCGGATTTGGCCTCATGCCACTACTCCAAGGACGTGCTGAAGTGTTATGCGGACAATAAGGTCAATTTCGTGCCGAAAATGTTCAACCCTCCCAACACTCCGGAGCTTCGCCCCATCGAGAAGTACTGGGCGATTATGAAGCAGCACCTTCTTAAACGACCTAAGGTAGTGAAGACAGTCGAGGAACTGAAGCAAGTATGGGTTTACATGCAAAAAACGGTTGATTCACAGGTTGTGCAGAATCTTATGGCCGGGGTTAAGGCCAAGGTGCGGGCATTTGCGTATGGACTGTAAATAAAATACGAGTGAAATGATAAAATGAAGTTTAATAGTTATGTCTCAATCCCTGAAAATTTGACGGCAATCGGATGAAAACTCGAATTTTGCGAATCAATTTTGTGTGTGGCAATTTCATTGTGGACACCCTTTATGAGCGATGTTTTATCATTTCTTTCATTCACCGAACCACCGATTGTAGGATGTTTGAACCGCATGCAAACTTAAAGTATAAGTTTTGATTTAATTCTTATTATGTGTTTATTTCGTGAGTTTGTTCACCGAAAAAGGATATGAAGAGAACACAGAAAGTGGCATGGGCGCCTTCTGCCAACTTAGTCAAGGCAGCTTTCATGTAGGAACAGGCTGCCACATTACCGTTCAAAATTTCTTTTACAAAATGGGCAGCTTGTAATGCGCACTTGAAGATGAGGGATCATTGCAATCAAATGACCACAACAAAATAAACTAAATACGAAATAACATACAAAGGAAAAGAAAGGGACCACCAGGGCACCCAAGGGAAATGATTTGTATATGAAACATACGACTGCCTCCTCCCTATTGCTAACATTTCACGAAACGATGACGAGCTCTTCAACTCCATCTATTGGGTTGATTCTGTCAATCGAAGGCTTCTAGTGATGTGGGTGTGAACTTGCTTTTGGAAGAAGATTCTCTTGCCTATATTTGCGAGTTTCACGTAACTGTCTCTGCTTACGGGTCCACCCAAACATTTTTCGCCTTTCATAAAGGAGCTCGACAAACAACAAAAGAATCTTGAGCAAATCATTTTTCAGATTATTCCACTGTTATTGAAACTTACCTTGCTAAAACCGATGGTAGTAACGTTTGCATTTAAAAAAATGGACAAAAATTGTCAAATTTTCATGGGTTTACCTTCCCTCCCACTGACAAAACTACCCATGCAGCATCACTCAAAGGTCCCATGAGTCAGCAGACAAAAATTACCAGGTTTATCAGTCGAAGTCTAAGCGTGATGGCAAAAACAGAGAAGCAACTCCCTTCAGGAGTGTGCGCGTTCAAAGAACGGCATCCCACCGCGTCGAAAACGGACATCGTGCGGGACTTTGTGGACGCCGGATACGCCCGTTTCGGCATCTACAACATCTTGTCACTATGAGACAACAATCAGAGTATCGAAAGAAAGCCCGGTTCCAGACGGCCGACGACCCTGAGCGACAAGAAGTTCCAAAGGATGCTGGAGAGGAAGACCGAGGGAAAAGTGGCTACATCGCTGCGTGCGCTTGGCCGGGAGGTCGATTATATCGGCCAAACAGTTAAAAGTACCTGGCAAACATGAACATACATGTCAGGCGCGGATGTCACGTCTACTGGTTTCAGAGCTGCAGGCAATGACACAGCGGCAGCGGCTGAATAAGAAAGGTGAAGTTCATTTCACACACCAAGTTCCCCAAGAAGGTACTGCTATGGTTGACAATCAGCGAATAGGGGATGTCAAAGCTAGCTTGACTAGCCGTGAACGGGGAAATTTATAGTACGAAATGCCTGCCGGAAGTTGCGTCGTTCATTAAGAAATACCACAAGGGCGAAGACGCGGTGTTCTGGTTGGATCTGGCGTCGGCCGACTACTCGAAGCGATCGTTGGATGAGATGGAGCGGCTGAATATCGAGGTGATCTATTCAAACAATTTTGTCACGAAAACTTGAGGAGAAATTGATAAATACAGGGTGCGGCAGAAAATGATGCGAAAATGTTTAAACTTGAGTATTGGGTTCATTCGTGTAGCTAGTGACTAATTTCTGTCGAAAGTGTATTTGTTCATGTTTACTTTCAAGTGCTGCATCCAAACATTCTATTTGTTTTATTGTAAAATCGTCAAAATGTTCGCGAAAGAAGTGATCACCAGTTTGTAGCTCGCCCAGAAGAAGCCGAAAGAGAATGCCAAGGTGGTAGGGTGCCATTTGGCAACAGTTTACCGCATAAAAATGTCCCTGCAGGGTGCTTCTAAGCAGTGGAAGCCGGGAAGCGGACGTCCGCGCTTTGCAGGTTATCAAATCGGTCCGTGCAAAAATTTCTCGCAACCCGGTGCGTTCCATAAGAAAACTTGCAAAGGAAGCCAATTTTTCGGAGAAATCCATGCGGAGAGTCATCAAAGAAGACCTGCATGCATCTTCTAGAGCCAGAGTGAAACGCCACTTGATTACGGACCGGGTCAAGGAACTACGAGTGACTCGTTCCAAGATATTGCTCTCCTTGTTGAAGAAGAAAGAAATGATAATCCTGTTCCTACGACGAAAAGCTTTTCAGCATCGATGCTGTGGCCAACAGCCACACGGACCGGTTCATTTCACCGTAGAAAATGGAGAACGTTCTGGAAAAAGTGAAATTCAAATTTCAAACCAAACATCCGGCTGGTGTCATGATGTTTGGCTTGTTGGCGTCCAACGGTTTGACAATGCCGCCTATTTTCATTGATGCTGGAGTTAAAATCAATACCGAAGTGTATATCGGTATTTTAAATGACCAAGTGCTTCCCTGGGTGAAGGCCAACTACTCTAAGGACCAAAACGTTGTCCTACCGCAGGATGGAGCGCCGTGTCACACGTCCAATCGAACCCAACAATGGTTGAACGATAACATGAAGTTTTGGCCGAAGGATTTGTGCCCCTTTAGCAGTCCAAATCTTAATCCGTTGAATTATTCGATTTGGTTATATGTTGAGAGCCTGCAAAACATCACACCCTAGTGTGAAAACCTTGAAGTCAACCACAACACACACATGGCAGTCAATGTCGGAGGACTACGACCGAAAGGCATGCTCTGCCTTCCGGCGTCGGCTCGAGGATGTTGTTAATTAAAATGGAGGACACATTGAATAAATTTGTTTGAAAGGACTTTATAAAGATAACTGCACTCGAAAATGTTGATATTGTTGCTTGAATTAGTTGAAGATGGGATTTGAAAGAAATAGAACAAATTTTTGCATTATTTTCTGCCGCACCCTGTAAATCAGACCTGAATAATTAGAAAATGAAGTGGAACTGACTTTAATCACTTGAATGTGTGGTGAGTCAGCCCTGAATAACACTTGAATTTGAGATGAATTCGTCCTGATTGATGTGTATTGTTTACGATCTCATTGATGTGTATTGTTTACATGCTGTTAAACTCGAAGTCGTGTTTTTCGATTCAACGAAAATGGAGGTGAACCAACGCGAGTCGAGAGAACAAATTCTTTCCAAACACCTGGAATTTCCTGACCTGTCGCACCGGCAGTAGGGAAAAATGTTGAACATTCACCATTCAACCGTCTCCAGAGTATTGAAGCGATTCCAGGAGCGGTTGACATTGGACCACGGCAAAGGAGCTGGAAGAAAACCGGAACCGGAGAACAAAAAGACGGAGGGAAAGGTGAAGCGGATGATTAAAGCAAATCCCAACGTCTCAAGCCGTGATTTGGCTAAAAAGATCGGCATGTCGCAGAGCTACGTCCAGAATGCAAAGAAGAGAGCTGGACTACATACATACAAGGTACAGAACTTCCCAAACCGCGATGAGCGGGAACTATCGACGGCTAAAACTCGGGCCCGGAAGCTCTACGAGAAGATGCTGACAAAATATGGCTGCTGTGTGATGGACGACAAAACGTATATAAAAGCCGATTTTAAGCAAATTCCGGGGTTGGAGTTTTTCACCGGAAGAGCAAGTTCTATGTGGACGACAAATTTAAGAAGAAGAAAATGTCGAAGTTCGCCTCCAAATATCTCATTTGGCAGGCCATCTGCTCTTGCGGACTGAGGAGTGAGCCTTTCGTGACAGAGGGCACAGTTAATGGCGAGATCTACAAATCTGAGTGCCTCGAGAAGCGCCTTTAGCCGTTCTTGCAGCAGCACAACGAAGCTCCGCTATTTTGGCCAGATTTGGCGTCATGCCACTATTCTAAAAGTGTCCTGGAGTGGTATGAGGCCAATTCTGTCCGTTTTGTTCCAAAGGACATGAATCCGCCAAACTGTCCGGAGCTGCGCCCGGTGGAGCAGTACTGGGCAATGATGAAGCGGGAACTTCGGAAGAGCAAGAAGACAGTCAAAGACGAGAAGGACATGTTAAGAAAATGGTAAAAAAACTGAGCAACTGGTACCGGATGACACTGTAAAGACTTTGATGGAGGGCATCAAGCGAAAATGCGTTCAATTTTACACTCAAGGCCCCACCGATTAACTTTTCTTTTGATTTTTGAAGTAAATATATGTATAAAACTACAGTAAAATTTTGGTTTGATTCTAAAATTATAAGAAAATTGGCATGACATTTTCGGTGTCGCAATAATTTCGTGTTCGCCCTTTAGGTGTTGTAATACTTTTTTAAGCAAGTCCGTACTTATGACAGCTAGTGTGTATAGAAAACCTGCCTCCAAAAATCCCCACATGCCAAAAATGCTTTCATTTGCTTGATTAGTACTTGATGTATACATAAATTTGTGTTTAATTAGTATGAAAGCCCCTCCTTCCTCTTTAAGGAGGAGGAGGTGTCTTGAACTACCATAGACACATTTCTTGCCTCCGGAAACCTCCACATGCCAAATTTGATTCCATTTGCTTGATTTGTTCGCGAGTTTTACAAAAAATGTGTTTCATTTGTATTGGAGCCCCCTTTTCAGAAAGTGGAGGGGTCTCAACTCACTATAGAAACATTTTTTGCCTTCAAAAATTTCTACATGACAAATTTTGTTTCATTTGCTTGATTAGCTCTTGAGTTATACAGATATTTCTGTTTCATTCGTACTCTGATAGGCAAAATAAAGTGCCCACCTCATCGTTTTTTCAATTTCTCTCATTTACTTGGTTCAAATTAAAGTAAACACAGTGTAGTTTTTTTTCTTATTTTATTTTTTATATTCTTTTTAAGTTTCACTTATGGAATACTGAAAAAATAGGAGTTTTACTTGAAGAAAAAAAAATCAATTTGTGTTGAAAAAAAAACAGTGACAAAATAAAGTGCCCGCTTCAAAAATCGATATGTTTTCGATAAGTTTCCATTAGAAGACCCCTCGATTGTTTATGTTTTGATATTTTGACATGTTTTGAAGCAAACGGCTCAACCTGGTGCATTTGTATACGTGATCGCATTTGATTCAATTGAAAAAAAAGGAGAACGCAGTGCTTTCGAAAGCAATTCCCTTGTGTATCCGAAAATTGGTTGTTCGTGATGTGCAAAACGGTGAATCGCACCGGGCTGTCGCTAAGAAGTACAGTATCAGTAAGGCAGCGGTTGGCAAAATTCTTCTGAAGCTTAAAACGTTTGGATCAGTGGTGGATCGCCCTGGCAGAGGCAGGACGCGGAAAACGGATGCGAGAACGGACACCAAGATCATGCGCGAAGTCAAGAAGAACCCGAAGGTAACTGTCCGCGAGATCCAGGAAACCCTTCAGTTATCAGTTTCCGGTCGAACTGTTCGTCGCCGTCTCGTAGCACAGGGGTTGAATAGCAAACTTGCCCGGAAGCGCCCATTTATCAGCAAGGCAAACAAAGCCAAACGGCTTAAGTTTGCTAAGGAGCATGCTGATAAGCCCCTGAGTTCTGGAAAACGGTTCTCTGGACGAACGAATCAAAATTCGAGCTGTTTAACCGGAAGCGGCGGGTTCGTGTTTGGTGCAGATCGGGAGAGGAGCTTCAAGAGCGCCACATCCAATACTCGATGAAGCATGGAGGAGGAAAGGTGATGGTCTGGGGGTGTTTTTCGTGGGGTGGAGTGGGAAGCATTGTGAAAATCGACGGGATAATGACGGCAGATTCTTACATCAACATCCTGCGAGAAAATCTGGAGGTTTTGCTGATCCAGACGGGCCTTGAAGAGAAGTTCGTATTCCAGCAGGACAACGACCCGAAGCATACTGCCAAGAAGACCAAGTCTTTCTTCCGGTCTTGTCGGATCAATCCGCTGGAATGGCCTCCACAAAGCCCGGACCTCAATCCCATCGAGAATTTGTGGGCGATTCTCGATGCCAGGATTGTCAAAACTGGTGTTACCAATAAAAATATCTATTTTGAAGCCCTGGAGCGCGCCTGGGAAGAGCTAGATCCACAGCACCTAAAGAACCTGGTCGAGAGCATGTCGAAGCGCCTGCAGGAGGTCCTGAAGGCCAAAGCAGGACACATCAATTATTGAAATGCTTTTATTTTACTTTAATTTATGTTTTCTGTAGCCTAAATGAAGTGGGCACTTTATTTTGTCACTGTTTTTTTTTTTTCAACACAAATTGATTTTTTTTTTCTTTAAGTAATACTCCTTTTTTTTCAGTATTCCATAAATAAAACATAAAAAGAATATAAAAAATAAGATAATATAAAAAATACAGTGTGTTTACTTTAATTTGAACCAAGTAAATGAGAGAAATTGAAAAAAACGATGAGGTGGGCACTTTATTTTGCCTATCAGTGTAAGAGAGCTTCCAGAAAAGGAAAGGGGTCTCAAACCTTTCAAACCAAATTGATACTTATTAAATATAACTAGAACAGCAGAAAGACAACTTATCTAACTTACCAGATGAAGTGTAGGCAGAATTATGGGTTCGTGGTTATCTGGCCTCTGGATCATGGATGACAATTATACCTTCCTTGATGGAAATCGTCAGATCGAGATCTAACTCTATTTTTAACAAAACACCAGACGGAAATCCTCATGTGTATTGCTTCGGTACATGTTCTGTAATAAGAGCGTTACGTTGGAAGGAGATTCTCTATCCCTTCCGTGGCTGTTTTGACTCATCATACAACGGAATAGTGAGGATTACAGGGGAGGAACTGTACGCCATGGCAAGTCCTGCACTGGTGGTGGCTTCCTATCAAATCACGTCACATCACTTCGTACGCATGTCATTTACATCCTTTACGTTCTCAATGGCCTTCCTGAGTTTCCGCTTCATCATGGCCCAATAAGTTTCGAAGTTCAGATAAATTTGTAGCCACGCCTTTGTTGACTGAGCTATGAGAGGACTCCTCCTCTATTTGCATTAGACAACGCAGAAAATGAAATGTTTCTGTCAAACTGTGTGTGCCAATAAAATTGACTTCAATGACCAATGAAGGCGAGGGTTCCGGGAATTTTGAGAGAGATTGAACATAAAGGGCCACTATTTGACAAATTGTTTCACACCTTTCACACCTGACAAATTGTTTCACACCTCAAACGCAAGATGTATGGACTTGCTATAATGCACTAAAGAAATAACTTTAATAATATTTTTTAACAAATGCGTTTTCTTTTAGTATGCTATTTTTGACTCACTCGGACATCCAAAAGAGCATTATGCCAACCATCAAACGAAACAATTAATACCTCTAAACTGATCCACACCTCGAAGAACATCCTATTTACTCCACCACAACAAGTTTGCATGCATATGAGCACTAACTGAACCATAAGACGTTGAATGGAAATCAGAGCTCATTTCACAAGAAGTACCACATCAACTTTGCCATTTGTTGCTTCCCAATCCTTCTTCCCATGGGTTAGAAGACAGCCTTGCACCATTTTCTTGATGCAAATTGTACGAGCTACTACTAGTATTTCGCCTCGTTCAAGTATTTATCACAATCCGACTCGGTTTACAGCTCACACCCAGTTCGCCTCACTTCTGGTCCTCGTCCGACCAAGCGATATGGCGCACCTCACCGGCACGGTCTGACCATTTCGACCGGGTATTTTCTTAGAAAGTGCTCTCGGTAGCTTACATTAAAGCTCATGTCGGAGCACGACTTTTGTCTTGATAAACAACCAACCTTGGATGACTTTTACCGAATATGGTCGTATTAACTAGCACGGAGCTGAAGCATGTACTTCACTTAGCACCATTTAGCCTGCTAAAACAGACCGACCAGAGTCAGGTCTGGTTGGAACAAAAACTGAATTCATTATTAAACACAACATACACATACTCACACGGACACCCAGACCTGCTGGATAGTGCAAACAAAAGCCGAATATTCTGCTAAAAGCAACCCAACGGTAGTTAGCAGGGTCAGCTTCTATGGCAGAATATCCGCAGCCAGCATAACGAAAGATGCACACACCCGTATGCAGCATTGCACACAGCGGCCAGCAGATGGGGCACACTTCGGTTGATTTTGTTACAGTCTACACACACTGCTGGAAGACTGCTGGATCCCGAAAACAGTTAACGACGTGTTTGCCTGCGATATTGTTCCTATGTTTACATGATTAATGTACGGATACTGCACCGGAGGGAAATTAGCTTGTCGCTGGGCGCTTCCCAAGGAGAAGCATCAGGATTTGCGATGAATGGAGATCTGGTAAGCGCTATTTGAGTGTCGGTGATTCTTAGTGCTTGAACAATCGATCCCTAGAAGTACACTGGCTTACGCTCGACATTTTATCGCTAATCTATAAAATTCATACTTTAGTTGGACCGAGATGTGGGGTAATTTCACTCTACATAGTTGACGTCATTAAACTAAGATAAATAACCTCGTTCATCTTCCCAAATTTACGAATCACCGACTGTCACCTTCCGGTCAAAAGCGAACTAATGAATCCACTGCAACTCTTAGTTTTCACATGAGATCCTGTCTTTCAGCGAACGGTTTTAGCACCGGAATAAATCAAATCATTCTAAAACCATTTCCATTTACCAAAATAAACAATCATTAGATGTGCGGTCGGGTGGACGCAATGTTGAGATTTTCATCCTCTTTCGAGGGTACTTTTCCCCCCTTCTCCCAATGAGTGTGATCTCTCAACGCATACTCACGCCCACTAAAAACCATTTGGATGTAGAGTCAGCAAACATACAGGCAGAACCGGTGAGCCGTTCGGATTTACCGCCATCATCTGCATCTAGAGCTGTGTGGATTATTATTTGAAATAGCTTGTTAGCCCCCTACGCATCCGCCAAAATGAGATGCAGAGAAAAAAAAATTGAATCGTAAACAGCGATGTTCACGACGGTGCCGAGACGTTTCCGCATACATTCGATCTCCCACCAGCTTTGTCATACAGTTTTATCGTTCTTTGGGTGAGAGTGATCAAGATCAGGATATTTCTTTCATTTCCATAATATGAAAATACAAAATGGTGCAAAACACCAGGATTCAGCTAGGTGAACCGTTAGATAAATCATGTTTTTGTGTCAGGACGTTTGTGTGTGTATAATCAGGGATGCCATATTCACAGACATGTCTGTACATTTGCAGACTTTTTTTTTACGATGCAGACATTTTATTTAGGTTGCAGACTTTTACAGACATTTGAAATATTTTTTTAAATTTCAAATAAAGGTATCCTCTGAGGTTCAGCTTTGAAACGTATGAGGATCTAAACAGTATAGTAGATACGGTAAAGGGTGTCCACGATGAAATTGCCACACACAAAATTGATTCGCAAAATTCGAGTTTTCATCCGATTGCCATCAAATTTTCAGGGATTGAGAAAAAACTATTATACTTCATTTTACCATTTTACTCGTATTTTATTTACAGTCACTCTTTTATGTACACCTGTCCGTTCATCGTGTCCTGGGTCACGAAAGGTGCACTCCGCTTCCCGCACGTGCAGATGGCTTGCCAAACCAGGAATTTCTTCGCAAATTTGGACATCTTCTGAGTGCGGACATGCTCCGGAACGCTGAACTTATCCTTGGCCGTGAAAAACAGGTTGCCGGAGATCTGTGTGAAGTCGGTTTTCACATATGTTTCGTCGTCCATGATGCAGCATTCAACTTTCGTCAGCATGTTGAGGTACAACTTCCTGGCACGGGTTTTGGCGGACTTGTTCTGCCTCTCGTCGCGATTTGGGGCCTTTTGTACCTTGAACGTTCGAAGCCCAGCCTTAGTTTTGGCCTTCTGGACAAAACTTCGGCTTAGGTGCAGCTTCTTAGCCACATCCCGAACGGAGGCGTTCGGATTTCGGTTGAAGGCCCCAACTACGCGGTTGTGATTTTTGGTGTTAGAAGACGGAATACTTTTTCCTTCACTTCTGGGCTTCCGATCGGTGGTCAACCGTTCCTCGAACCGCTTAATCACTCGCGATTCCCAACGTTTTAGCGATGGAACGATGCGAGAGATCCTTGTTCTCGTGATGAATGCGCAAGATTTTATCACGCATGAGCTGTTCTTTCGACTCCATTTCCGCGAGGTTTGATAACAGGACTTTAAAACTTGCAGGATGTAAAAAGTGCAGTATGAACTAAATCCACCCAAATTTTCATCAAATTCTACCCAACAGTTAAAAAGTTAGAGCAATTTTATAGTGTGGCAATTTCATCGTGGACACCCTTTAAAAAGCTTTGTTGATATATTTTAAAATATCGTAGTTATCATTTAAAGTAGATATCCTTTAAGAAACGAAAGCGGTGGGCCAACTTTAGATTAAAGCAAAAATTATGTTCGTGAAAATTGCCATTTTTTATGATAACTGAACATAACCGCCTATTAAACGTATTGTTATTTGGCCTTTTACCATCTGACATATTGTTAAAACCATATAGGAGTTTGTTAGTTTATAGTTGTCATGGGTTCCCTTCTCCCTTGCCTAGCTAGGCAAGAGATTGTCTGCTGGATCAGATGCCGCCTTTAAAACATGCTCTACGCTCAATTTCAACTACTCCTATTCAATTTCACCACCTGCCGTGCTCTTACGGACACATCAAAACTCCCTCTTCACATCTTTGATTCTAGCAGAAATTGCTTTCCACTCCTAGGGTTGCATGCAGATAAGAAGGATAAATCCAATTTTCAAACACCCAATATAAAAAAGCAAGATTGTAATGCAATTTCGCATGATTTTGTTTCATTTCTCGTAATGGATCGTAACTTGGAAAAAATGCAACATTGGACGTGGGAAAAAAGCAACAAGTCGCTTCGAAAAATTCAATGTGTGAGTGAGGTTGTGCAGTGTATAAGTGTTGAGTATTAGATTGAAGTCTGGAAGTTCAATGGCTCACAAAAAAAAACGATGACTATACGCAACCGAGATTCGAACCGAGGCCACCTGCGTCATGGCTCTAGATTGTTACCATTTAGCCACTGTAACTAGATGAAATGAGCGGAATAAAAGCGCAGCCGTTAATTCGATTGCCAGTGCCTCGACAATGGCACGCGCCATTGCGATACAGCAATGAGGCAAATCTAGGGTTTTTTTTTTTATTAGGGTGAATCTGCAATTGAGAGACTCTCTTCGATAACTTTCTCTTTCATTCATATTCCGTTCAGCGTTACGTTTTTCATTCAACTATTTGTAGAGTATGGTAGCCAGCACTGTTGTGTTTCTATCTGTTTTAAAGAATCCCTCAAAAGATTTATATTGGCGCTGTAATAAATGAAAGAGAGCGAGAGAGGAGAGAGCCTCTCATTGTTAGATTCGCCCTTTTGAAAAAGAAATCCTAGAGATGTCTCTCACCTTCGTTTATTTCATAAAGAAGGGCAAACTTGAAGAGAGGGAGAGCGGAATGTGATGACGAGTGAAAATAAAAATAGAACACTTGACACCGGAATACTAAAGTGACCAATAGCGTTGCGGCATTTTGTAGTGTTGTCTCAGCCATCTTTAAAAGTTCTTGACTGTTGACCAAAAACCCAACGATTTCTTCGACTGTCAAGGCACTAAGCACTCAACGATACATTTATTTTGAGAAATCTGTGTTCTGCCATCCGCTTGCACACACTTGCATGGCTTCGTTTAAACCATAAAACGCTTTGTGGATCATCATGGGCAAAATTGCCTTTTCTAAATCATGCGGATTTCTCAAGATTTGATTGCAAAAAAAGCAATTGCATTTTTTGCCACCTTTCTAACTTTTGGGTGTATGGGCATTGTCAGAAGCTTTTGGCGTGAAGCCAGCCAACTAATGCTTAGCAAACCTGGTTGGGTATTGACTATGAGGTCGAGTTATTTGGACCCCCAATACGCATTAGGTCGGAATAACAAAAAGTAAATTTTATTTTGTCGATTGAATAAAGGGCGATACGGTCAAAATTTGGTCAATATCAACTTGACGTATTTCTTTCAATTTTGCATTTAAAAAACCTGAACACCCCTCATTTTGAAGGTGTGTGTGTGTGTGTGTAGAATGTTGCTCCTATTTTGATTTTGGAATTCACTCTTCAGTTGTCAAAATGCCGTCCAAGCAAGGAAGAGCAGCGTATCAAAATTTTGCTCGCGCATCGCGGAAAATCCGAGCTACTCGCCCACAAAGTTGGCAAAATCGCTAAAAGTTGCCAAATCAACCGTTACAAATGTAATTAAAGTGTTTGGGGAACGTTTGTCGACAGCCAGGAAGTCTGGATCGGGGGAAATCGAAAACCGGAAGCCGCTGAGACGACAAAGAGAGTTGCCGGTAGTTTCAAGCGAAACCTAACCTATCTCTCCGAGATGCCGCAAATAAGCTGGGTATATCGTCTACAACCGTGCATCGAGCCAAAAAACGAACCAGACTATCGACTTACAAGAAGGTAGTGACTCCAAATCGCGATGATAAACAAAATACGACGGCCAAAGCGCGATCCCGGAGGCTGTACACGACGATGCTGACGAAGTTTGACTGCGTGGTAATGGACGACGAAACCTACGTCAAAGCCGACTACAAGCAGCTTCCGGGACAGGAGTTTTATACGGCAAAAGGAATGGGAAAGGTAGCAGATATTTTCAAGCACACGAAACTGTCAAAGTTCGCAAAAAAAATATCTGGTTTGGCAAGCCATCTGTACCTGTGGCTTGAAAAGCAGCATTTTCATAGCTTCCGGGACTGTCAACCAAGAAATTTACGTGAAAGAGTGTTTGAATAAACGTCTGCTGCCTTTCCTGAAGAAACACGGTTGTTCCGTACTGTTTTGGCCGGATTTGGCATCTTGCCATTACGATAAAAAGGCCATGGAGTGGTACGCCGCCAACAACGTGCAGGTGGTTCCCAAGGACAAGAACCCTCCCAACACGCCAGAGCTCCGCCCAATTGAGAAATACTGGGCTATTGTCAAGCGGAACCTAAAGAAGACCAAAAAAACTGCTAAGGACGAGCAGCAGCTAAAGGCAAACTGGCTTTCTGCGGTGAAGAAGGTGGACAAGGTAGCTGTACAAAATCTGATGGCAGGGGTCAAGCGTAAGGCCCGGCCATTCGGATTTGGAAAAGCGGAAGCCTAATTGAATATTTTTCCTGAATTTTATACTAATTGAACTTGAAAAAGAAATTTAATTTGATTTTTTAAATAAACGATTTCACCGATTTACACGCGTTTTCCCTTGACCAAATTTTGACCGTATCACCCTTTAACATATGTAAAATGATATATTATTTCTGTATCTTGAGAAAATAACATTTGAATCTGGGATGGTTCTAGAAGAAAAACTTATTGATTGGTTCAAGCTAACGGCAAAGTTAATATATCAAAATACGCGTGATACAAACCATGTTGTAGAACATCACTTTGCTGTAAAGTATCAAGTTAAGGCGCTGGGAGCATGTTTCCTCGTAAGCTCTTGATCTGGACCATAGAGCAAAGTGCAGAACAGAAGCAACGCGCAGCAACAAGGGCCCGGAAATTGCATCCTTTTTTCCAAGAGGACTCAAGAACCCTTCGAAATCCACAATTTTATAGTAAATGAAAAAAATCTGTTCAGTCATTCGAGATTTATGAACATTCAAAAACCTTTCACTTTTTCGTAACGCTCATTTTTTAAACTTTGAAATGAAACTCAGTATGAAAAAGAGAAACGTAGTCTTACGTTAAAATTTCAATCAGTTGCACAAACTGCTTCGGCGTTTTTCGAATCTCCCGTATCATCCAGATCCAGATCGTAGTCCACTTGGTGAGCAACTCCGATCGGATCGCAGTCCATGATTCCAACAGGAGAGTCCAAGAACTCCTTGAAGGATCGACTTGATGGTGTTCAATATTTGCTGGTTTTGAACCCTTTTTATAATAGGTACCTGCTGACCTAATCAAACAACATCTCTGAAGTTTATTTAAACGGGAAACCATTTTTGCTTAGACCTACAGACTTAAGAAATTTAAGTCAATTTATTTGAATTAGTCGACTAAAACTTCAAAGTCACAACACAACAGAACAGAAAACGGTCCTGTACAGGTGTCAAAAAGGAAAAATTGAGCAATAAAGCGATACATTTCTTTAGATCGACTTTTTTTCTGTGTGAGATTCAATTTGTAATTTTTTCAATATTTTTGTCAATTGTGTCATACCCATACAACACCTTTTTTGTGGGATTCGACATTTTTAGATTATATACATGAAAAAATGGGTAAAAATAAGTTTCGCTCTTTTCCAAAACACAGTCTAGATCAATATTGTAAAAACTTAGTATGCAAAGTGGCTTTTTGAGACAAACTCTACATGTCCAGATAGTTTTATTGAAATCTGAGTTACCAACGTTTTTTCGAGTTGGTGCAAATTTCGTAAAAAATGATAATACAGTAATGTCAGATTTTGCCACCCTCATGATGCGTTTAAAGGGGTGATCATATAGGGACAGGGAAAAAGTTGTGAAAAAGCAAAAGGCCCATAAAAAGTGAAGGCATAGCGGTGTCAAAAAACTTGTTTTTCTTCAAGGACACCATATCTGTGAATTTGCAGAGTGGCTTGACTGTGATTTGGACCATATGAGTTAGAGTTACTGTGTTTGATTGTGTTTGTGAACAATTATAGAGCTTGCAGCCTTTGATCATCTTTCTCTCTTCAGCACACGAGGATGATACATTTTTTTGTTTGATGTTTTCATTGTGAAACCGTTTTCCGATGAATACAAGACCATTTTGTTTATGTGCCGGAAAAAGGGCGATTAAGGACATGCGGGATCAAGTCCCTATCATTTCGAAGTTTTCTGAGTACAAAGCTAGAATATTATTAGGACATCATGCGTGAAATTTTCAAGAATCGTTTACTCCACTGGAGCATCCATTGGTTGGCAATTTCAGCGTTATTTCTTTGGTTGTATTTGTGATGTTCAGTTTCCAAAATCATGAAATCAACCTAAACTGTAAATCATTTCTAAAAAGAACTCCCTCCATTTTCACCTTAAACGTTAGCAAGTTGTACACTATGAAACATTTCCGGAGATGAAAAGTGGTGCACTTTCACTGCTAGCTACTCAGTTTGTGAGTCACTTTGACTCAGTATATTTTTCTCTACTCGCAATCGTCGACTTACATTAGTAAAAAGTTGCGGCGCTCATATTGTGAGCAAAGCCACTTCTTAAGAATCTTAGCCGATGATGGCGTGCGGATAAAAATATACTTAGTCAAAGTAACTCAACCACTGAGTAATCGGCAGTGGCCGTGAGATGACAGATGGGCAAGTGTGGTGAACAAAAACCATAATGGTCCAAATCACAGTGGCGTCAGACCTCAGATTTGGCAGGTATAGGTGTCCTTGTGATCAGAAATTCGAGTGTGAGAAAAACAGACGGAGAACACGACGGCTATTTCTATCTTTTATAATCTCATGGTCAAAAGTTAGGTTAGATTTTTTCGTGCAACAGCTTATTGTGATATCAGAACTTCCTTCACTAGGGTTCGGGTGTATGGTTTTCGGTAAACACGAGATCACATTACCACTTGTTAAGTATGCCCCTCTCACTAATTTGCTGGATAGACGTGGGACTGCCGCGCAGTGTTCATTAAGTGCCTTCTTTTGTTATAAGACTATTCAAGAAAATACAGTCATTGAAATTGCACACTGTAAATAATCAGTTATATCACATCAGGAAAGACGAAGGTGCGCATTTGAAAAAAAAAACAAAATGATAAAAACAGCTCCTGAACCTGACTCCAAAACCAGTCAATGTTGAGAGGAAGAAGCGTAATTCGCTAAGTCTGGTACAAGTTCTTCGAAATCTTGAGGACAGGGGAATGACAAAGTCAATAAGTTCAACATCCATCGAACAACTGTACGAAAAATACAGAAAAAAAGAGGAATCCATACTACGAGCTGCTTCTAACCGGAAGTGTCGACGAAATAAGAACTTCAAATATGTTTCGACAGAAACGTCATTCAGAACTGTAAACTACACGCTATTTCTAAACCACCCAAAATTGACACAAATTCGTCGGAAGTATGGCTACTCAGAAGAGAGTAAAGATAGTTCGTAGTGGTAAGATGACAAACAGTCAACATCCGGTTGATTCCGATCGACGTTTACTAATTGTCACAGTGATACTCCTAACCATCTTTACTCACTTTTGAGTAGCCATACTTTCGACGAATTTGAGTCAATCGTACTCAAATTTGGGTTGCTTAGAAATAGCGTGTACGATATCGTGGCAACCTTTTGCCACACGTCATTGCTCGCACGTCGCAAAGTTAACATACACGCTCGTTTGTAATTACTCAAAACTGAGTAGAAAACATTCCTCAGTCACGCTCGTTTGTATTTTTTCAAAACTGAGTAGAAAACGAGTAGAAAACGACTCAGTTTTGTTAAAACTTGAACTACCCTAATTAGAGTAGCTACAAAGTAACTCATTTCTGATGCACTTGGTCACTTATCAAAATTTGAGTAGACATTACTCAGTATCAAATTCTATTTTTTATTTTATTTTAATGAATTCGTTGATTGTTTCGGACAACTCGGGCTCTCAGCAATGGGCTCTCTTCGCTGTTAGACTTGATCAAGCTTTAATAACCACTGATTATCCTAATCATGCCATTGTATCACAAAAGGGCCAAAAAGGGGTTGTGTGGATCGATAGGCAACATCAATTATACGTTTCCACAGGGATATAAAGAATCTCCTTTCAACAACAAGAAAGAGCAAGCCATCTAACATGAGGATGCCCCAATGGGTGAGGAGAAGAGCCCGCCCTCTATTCACAAACTGTTAGCAATGGGGAGTTGGCATTCCCACTCTCCCCATCCAGAGTGCTTCAATCGGGTGCCCTGATGGTCCCTCCCATTCTCATGAAATATTTATATGATAGTGTTCTATATTTATGTAATTGAAAAACACTACAAGCATTCGTAGGTATTATATATGAACTTCATTCGGTTGATCCTGAAATGCAAGAAATGTTATAAATTGTTAAGTAGAGTGTAGAGTTCTATGGGTCCACGCTTATGCACGTTTTCGTTCGTTTTCAGCGATAGCAGCATCACTAAAAACGAGATTTGATGTATCCTGAAAAGTTTGTTAAATCTATTGAAAATTTTCAGAACCAACACTATACATTTAAATGTACTGGTTGCTATGGTCACTATTTGCTGCTTGATGTTGATTTTATTACAGCAATCCACTTCCTCGTTTTTGCTGATCCCTTAGTAGAGCAATACTCTAATTGTTAGGAGTTAGTTATTGAGACAGGGAAGATTGAAATGGGAATTAAAGACGAATGGACATAAAAGCCATACGTAAAGCTAAATAATCCATGAAGCAAAATCAATAAAATAATATCATCATGTATAAGGATATTGTGAGTTTTAACACAGTAATGACAAAAACTGAACTGTAAAATCAGAGACTAGATAAATGGCACACAGCGCTGTACGAATCAGATCAGCTCAAATTAAGAAAAATGTCCATTCGCAAACCGGAAATGAAAAATACATTCAGTAAAAAGTTCAAAAGCCTTCCGCAGATTCCGTTGCAGCTTCTTGTATTAAAAGAACTAGATACTTCTTTATCATAAGAGGAGAAGAATGGATCAAAATAATAATTGGACATATACGACATAATAATTAAAAGTATATATAGCCTATTAGATAAAATTTGAATGGTAATGGTGATGAATAAACAATTTCATATAAGATAATATATAGAGTGAAGGGATATTATAAAATGAGCTGAAAATAACACAATTACATTACAAAACTACAAGACCTGGAAGATATGAGAATGGAAAATTATGACATGATGTTCAGGTCGCACCCCTTCACTTTTTTATTGTCAAAATGACAACATTTCCCAGGCTACGCCAACCAGCGTCTCCATGTTTCAGCTGGCAGTCTTTTGTGATCATATGACTCGAGGAGGCACGAGGTAGGAACTTGTGAGGACCAGAGGTCGGTCGCACCCTCCTTCAAAGTTGTCAACTCACCATTTGAAGCCCTGTCCAGTTGAAATGGAAGTGTCCAGCAAAGAGGAGCACATGTGTCCAGTTGAAACGGAAGTGTCGAAAAACTTTAAATTTATAATTCTATGGGTCAATTGTAATTCATGGATTGAATTCAGCACTTAAGTATAATTTTTTTATTGATACAACATTCAGTCGTCCAATCTTCAAAACTTTTGATCGACTTAACCTTGCACTGAACCGCGTTTTTCACTTTTAACATTATTGTTCGCTCGTCACATGCGGCACTAAGAGTGGACAGTAATGTTTGCTAGAATGAAAGATACGAAGAGAAAGTGCTGAATGTTCCGTCAGTGTACGGTAGATTACTCATGCCCTTTCACTCAATTTTCATCACTTCTGTTCTATTTCCAATCTACTGTACACTGACGGAACTTTCAACACTTTCTCTCCATATCTTTCCTTCTAGCAAACATTACTGTCCACTCTTGGTGCCGCATAGCGATGAGCGAACATCTCCTTCTACAACAAGGGGTAAAACAGTCACCCATCAGTTGTTAGGAAATAGGTCTCAGACTCCTACATTAACCATTTTTTTTCACTTTTAATGATGCTAACATATGCTTTATCTATCAGGTTAATGATTTGATTTATAAATCATGCCTGATTGTCAATGTGCCAATTTATTACTGCTATTTTAAAGATTTAAAATACATCATCTAGAAAACTATCAGTTTCCTACATGCTGAGACGTTCGCTCAAATGTTGCTTTTCTATATTTTGTATTTGTTCGCGTGTACTGGATGGAATGTCTTCATCATCTCTTCCTGACATCTAGGTTTGTTGCTAGAATGTGATTTTAAGCGTTAAGTTAAATTAATTTCATATTTAGATGATCTGAAATCACAATTTATTTCATGTTTCCTCCAGTCATTTGAGGTTGCTATTTGCTTATTTTCCATCATATCATATGCAATGAAAAATATGTTTCGGATCTGTCCAATTGTATTCAACGATAAATAATGCTTCGGGCAGCTATGGCATCACTGTTGTTTTTGAGAGAGCCCATGTTTCCTCTCTTCTTTGTTAATCATGGACAAAGCGCAAATTGTCCATTGCGGAATTGTAACGTAAAGCCTACTGTCTCTTACATTTGTTTGTTTTTAAACGAAGCATCCCGTTTGTCGTTCCCCACCGTCGCTTTGGCTAATATTTTCGTAAGAGTTGCCAATCTAAAGATCGATGACAAACTAAAAGTTCGATTGTGTACGCCTGTCTCATAACCTGCTAGTAGACAAGTTTTTGATCATAGCAATCGACATGTTTTGGTTGATTGTTTTCAAGAGCGGATGAGTAAAACGGAGGAGCGGGTTGAGGAAATTGACGTTTACAGCAAATTGTGGCACGAAATCACACTCATACAATATAGTTAGTTTATGTACAGATTGCGGAGCTGAGGAACATATTTTCATAATCAGAAATCAATCCACATGCTTTAAGCCCCTGCAATTGGGAACTTTTATTTTCACTACGAGATGGTTATGAAATTTTCTGAGGCTAATGCTCGTTTCTCAAAGTGTGTTCCGATGGATCAGAAGTTAGCAGAGGGATTAATATCTAAATATTGTCAGTTCTAATTATAGATTGCATACACCTTCATCAAATGTCCCAGGTGCTGAATAAAGTGCTGAAAACCCGTCCCTATATAAAATTTAAAAAAACTCACGTTTTTGGTAATCATGAACCACTGTATACCGGAAATGTCTTCACTCCAAATTTCGTCGAGAGTGACATCATGCAACACTTAACTAAATAAAAGCACCCAAGTATAAAATCTGCCTGGAAAAACATTTCATTTCTTCTATATCTAATTGAATCGTATATGCTGACAAAATCGGGTCAAGGAGGTGACACAATCTGAGGGAAACAAAATTGGGGGTAGACAAAATCGGGTCATCACTGTTTTATATAACCCCTACCAAATAAGTCCTTGTTTTGCCTAAATCAACATTATCATGTATTCCACAGATCCCATAAATCATTGTAACATACAGTTTTACTAGACAAAACTGCCAAATCGGGTATTCTATTTTTTGTAACCATACACATAATCAGCCCCACGTTAACAGTGGGCTGGGTGGTGAATCCCATAGATAAATTCAACAACTGTTTCAAAAGATATAGGAAAACAACGGTTTTTTGGTCATACAACAAAAGCCCAAATACATATATCATGCAAAATTAACGCCATGCCTAGCCCCAATTTCCGGTGGCCTTTTTCCCTTCGCTGCCCCCAAAAAACCATGGGAAGCCAAGTCAACACACTGTGCGCTCCACCGTATGGTAATGATTTATTGAGTTTGTGATTGCAGAGGGACCGTCCGCTGAGAATTTATGATCTCGGTCAGCCGGCACTATAGTGCCGAACAAAATTGGAAGGATGTCTTCTCGGTTGCGACTCTGTTGCTGTCGTCGCATGAATAAAACTTTTTTTTTATTCGGAGCCAAGAACGCAAGCAGATAAAACATTTACGAATCGACGACACGTGTGTGTCTCTGACCACAGACGGGCAGCGTGTTGGCACATGCTCTCCGGTTCTCCTGTGGATCGATACCGGTGACCAGCGGTGACTGCTGTGTAATGACCTAAATCCATTACTCGTATCGGCGAAAGAGCGCAAAATAAATTAGATCTAAATTAGTGAATTCATGGGATGATAATCAGCTACTTCTGTTCTTTTCCCATTACTCCTATTTTCAGCATCGTGACACGCAGGAAACGTTAGCCGTTCTCGAACGGTTGGATCTGGACACGGAGAAGCCGACGGAAGAGGAGCTGGCCCGGAAATTCGGCTACGAGGATGATTACTTCAACGGGACGGTTTCCTGGTGGCAGCACATGAAACCGCAGATTTGGTCCCTGTTCGATGAACCGTACAGCTCGAATGCTGCCAAGGTTTGTGGTTGATTTATTGAAATTTAGTAGCTGAGCTAAAAGTGCGTTGTTTGCGATTGTGTCGTTGCAGATAATTGGCGTGATATCGGTGTTCTTCATATGCGTATCGATTCTGTCCTTCTGTCTGAAAACTCATCCGGATATGCGCGTTCCGGTGATACGAAACATAACCGTCAAAACGGCCAACGGCAGCACGGCATGGGTGCTGGATAAGGCCCAAACCAATGCGCATGTGGCATTCTTCTACATCGAATGCGTGTGCAACGCGTGGTTTACGCTGGAAATTTTGGTGAATTAGCTGATTTTGACACCTTGTTGCAACTAATTAACATCCCCCCTTTACATTTCTACAGGTTCGCTTCATCTCGTCCCCGCACAAGTGCGAATTCATCACGTCATCTGTAAATATCATCGACTACATCGCGACACTCAGCTTCTACGTCGATTTGGTGCTGCAAAAATTCGCCTCCCATCTGGAGAACGCCGACATCCTGGAGTTCTTCTCCATCATCCGTATCATGAGACTGTTCAAACTGACGCGGCACTCGTCTGGGCTGAAGATTCTTATCCAGACATTTCGCGCCTCGGCAAAGGAACTAACGTTGCTGGTGTTTTTCCTGGTGCTGGGCATCGTGATATTTGCCAGCCTGGTCTACTACGCGGAACGCATTCAGGCAAATCCGCACAACGATTTCAACAGCATCCCGTTGGGGCTGTGGTGGGCTCTGGTCACAATGACCACTGTTGGCTACGGCGACATGGCACCGAAAACCTACATCGGGATGTTTGTCGGAGCGTTGTGTGCATTGGCCGGTGTGCTCACGATTGCACTTCCGGTCCCGGTCATCGTGAGCAACTTTGCCATGTACTACCTCGCACACGCAAGCCCGGGCCAAATTGCCGAAAAACGCCGACGGGTGATACCGGTTGAACAGCTACGAGCTCCTCGTGTCGCAGGTGAGTATTTTTCCAACTAAACCAAAAACAAGCATTACGATCTTCATCGTCCGTCATCGTCAACGAAGTCTTTCTTTTCCCTGGCCATCTGTTGCCTCAGTCAAAGGCCAGTAATTAGCCTCAACTATAGAATTACCCTTTCACGCGGAGTAGCAGCGCTTTCACCTCGCCTGGCAATAAAAACGATTCCGTTTTTCTTTTCTTTTTTCCCTTCGTCATCCACTTATCCTACCAATTACAAAACAAAAAACGTCCTGCCATCCATCGTCCCATCACGTACCTCCACTAAATGTATTCACGTCAAATCACAAACCAAAAATGACCACTCTGCCATCGCCAACTGCCTTCACTTTCCCGCTTGGCCCGAACGAACTAACGAAACCCGCCTGTGCAGGACAACCTATGGGTATGCCCGGTTCTGGCCCGATGGCCCGCCGCATGAACCAGACAAAAACCAAGGATCTTGGCCCGAAAATAGGTAAGTACGACCGTTGCCATGACACATCTCCTAATCTCCGCTACGCCACACAACCTTCAATCGTCACTGTCACAACTTGCTGACACATGAAATTCGGAAACCACCCCCTTCATTCTCACCAAAACGACACTCGGCTTTTGTTCTGTTTGCAACCGGACGGCATAACTTTAAATTTTGTGTTTCTCCATACCCTCCACACCGACTGCGGCAATTGAAAGCTCGAAATTGTTTTCAATTTCCACGATAATTTCTCCCCAGACGACCATTTGTTCTCCTTGGTAACGTAACTATTTGATTCATCGCTTTAGCCTTGCCCTAGTTTTTTTCGTTGACAATCAAAATTTGAAAATCATTTTCCATTCATCTACCACTCACTACACTCACACACACACCCGTTCGCATTTCTCCAGCGAGAATGCCATTTGCTGTTGCCATCATCGAACTGCTCTTCCGAACTCCGGTTGCTTGGATGGGCTGAGGACCGAAAAACAGATTAATATTGACATTCCATTGTATTATGTTGCTTGCTGATCCACACGGACGTTGTCGTCGTCGTCGTTGTCGTCATCGTGTTCCAGCTTCCGGTCGTCGTTGGCCGGTGAAACCAGTCAGCGAAAAACCAGGCAAACGCCGAAAAAGGGATAAAAGTGCCAAATCCGTTCAGGTCAAAATGAGGAGGAAAAAGTAACTGGAAACAGCTATTTTCCGAGTTGTGTGACGGGAGAGAAAAAGCGGTAGCCAAACAACTCGAAAGATTTCTGCACAGGAAAGTCGCATTAGAATTGTTGATCTGAATGAAATTGGTAAATAACAACACTCATTACAGAGGGATTAGGGGATTTTTCTTTTCTAAGTGAAGGGATTTCATTCGATCGTAAGATTGTCATGGTATCTTGTGACTGGAATACAAAGCTAATGACGGTTGCAAAAGAGAAAAGCATTTATTGCGAAGTGATAGAGCTTGGGAAATCTGTCATTTCAAGGAAATAATCATGCGACATCTCGAACTTCGTCAAGTGTCGTTATTTACATTGAGTTGATTTTAAATGTCTCGAATCCACCAAGTTATTTTTGGGTGCCTCTGAAACATATTTAACATATTTAAATTCTCTGTTTCAGAGTATATTTTTTAGTAAACTGGTTTAATTTTCCAACAAATAATGTTATATTTATGTTTCCGAATAAAACTTTTTCAAATCCATACTGTATACCACACTAGTTTAATTCAGTGACGGTTTCTACGCCCCAACAAAAAAAATCATCCCTTCTTTGAAACCTCCTTTTAAGGTCCACTTTGTTAATTGTCTTAGTGCTACGAAAATTACGATACTTAAGATTAACTTCATGAAAAAAGATTCTAATCTAATCTTATCAATCTAATCTAATCTAACATAAACGCAGGCAGTTCGAAAAAGGATCCTGGAAACAATCGGGTAAGATGACGTCCAGCTAATTTTGTTATGCCAATATTGACGCTTGCAGCTTATCAAAGACATTTTTTTTTGTTGGGGCGTAGAACCACTGCGTCCACTGAGTTGAACTTTTGTGGTATGACCCTGTTTACTATACTAATTTTCATCTTAAAGCTAGATCACCATTTTTCAAGTAACCAGCCCAAGGCGCGTCTCCCAGTCAGGCAAAATTGAGTTTATAAAACCCACCACCTTCCCAGGAATTGCAGTCCAAATTTCTTTAGGTTGCATATAGCCACTGTACAGAAATTTAAGTCTGCTTTGTACACAGCATCACAACTGCAAAGCAGATGTTCCGAGGTTTCACGTTCCATGTTACAGAAACGACGGATATCATTCTGAACCTGGCCAATGTTTTTTCAAATGATATCTACTTGGGCAATGTCCGGTTACTAGGCCTGTATAGGTACAAAGAACTCTCTTATTGAGCTCCAGAAGCTTTTTACTAATTGTAACATTTGGAATTATAAACCTTTTTGCTTGAGAACACTTTGTGGTGACTAACCAATTGGTCATCACCCTTTGCTCTTCCCAAGATTTTAATTCCATTTTTATGGCACAGTATGATATACCGCAGAATGGTTCTGGGTCAATAAACTGTGCATTTGAACCATGTTTAGCAAGCTCGTCTGCTCTTTCATCGCCTTCAATGCCACAGTGTCCTGGAACTCGAGAATAAAATTACCGAGTTCTCTTGGCACACCTTTCGCAATGAAAGAATGCATTCTCAGACAAGTTTGGATGTACATTTATAATTACTTAACGCTTTGAGTGTCGCTTGCCGTCTGTAAAAATACAAATATTTGCATATCTAAATTTTCTCTTCAAACAAACGTTAACACATTTTATTATAGCAAAGATCTCCGCTTGGAAAACCGTTGATAGTTTCCAATCGCCACTGAGATTTCTACACTCAGGGCCGAAGATTCCTGCTCCTGTTTTTGTTCCAATTTTTGAGCCATCTGTGAACAATTTTACGGGTACGACGAACAGTGACCTCCGACTTCCCAATCTATACGTGACGTTTCACATATCTTGTAAGGAATGTTATGATTTTCCACAGGTTTCATCCAGTCTTCATTCATATACATCACTGGCCCATTTTGAAAGCTTTGTGAAATGCTCAGGTGACCGACTAAGTCACCAGACATGAAAGTTTTCAACCGTTTAAGTCTACATACTCTTTTCCGCTTTAGTTGCACGTATTCGTGCAAAGGCAGCAGATTTAGCATTGCATTCAACGCATTTGATGG
Organism: Aedes japonicus; assembly: GCA_034211315.2. NCBI lineage: Eukaryota > Metazoa > Arthropoda > Insecta > Diptera > Culicidae > Aedes > Aedes japonicus. Next base: position 57,321 of record JASCZW010007797.1, read on the forward strand.
AGTGCTGCGCATCGCTCCCGTTATAGCAATGGACACTAGCTGTTGAAGTTTTGTAGTTTTTTCCGTGCAGTAGCCTCTTTTGTATTTGGCCACCACACAAGGGAAGCATACGATACTTTAGGACGTATTGTGGAAGTATAAATCCACATTATCATTTCTGGTCTTAGACCCCATTTTCTGCCAAATGTTTTTGAGCAAATCCAGAAAGCACTGGTTGCCTTGCCGATCACACACTCAAGATGAGCATTTCAGTTCAGTTTGGCATCCAGTATCACTCCTAAGTATTTAACCTGTTCACTAAGATGGATCTTTAATCCTCCTAGCTGAAACGCTTTTAGACTAAACTTCCTTTTCCTAGTGAAAGGTACAATTACTACTTTTGCTGGACTAATGCAAAGCCCCTCCTTGATACACCAAGACTGGGTAAATTTTAGGCCCATTGCATTCTTTCTGATATGATGTTGTCAAATTTTCCCCTCACTATAATGACTATATCGTCTGCAAAACCTACAACCTCGAAACCTTTTTCCTCTAAGCTTCTTAGAAGCTCGTCTACAACTAAGGACCACATAAGTGGTGAGAGGACTTCCTCCTTGCGGACAACCTTTGTTGCCCGTATTGTAATAGACGAACTTCCCAGCCTGAAGTGATTTCTCTTTGCAAGCATGGTATGAACCCAGTTAATTATGTTCTTGTCAAAGTTCCTTTTCTTCATGGCACGAGCCATAGATGAATAGGAAGCGTTGTCGAAAGCTCCTTCAATATCTAAGAAAGAACAAAGGGCTATTTCTTTACCGATAGAGCTTTTTCTACCTTTGAAACCACACTATGCAGTGCTGTAACTGTTGACTTACCAGACTGGTAAGCAAACTGGAACTCAGATAGTGGATGCTTGTTCATGTAATTTGAATTGATATAATCATTCAACACTTTTTCCATAGTCTATAATAGGACTGATGAAAGACTAATGGGTCTGTATGATTTAGGATGCGCCTTGTCTCGCTTTCCCTACTTTAGGTATGAAGATAACTTTTACTTGTGTCCATAAAGTTGGAATATGGTTGAGTCTTGAACTTGCCTTTAAAATCTCAATTAATGGCGAGATCAACACTGCTTCGCCGTTTTGAAGTAATGCTGGAAATATCCCGTCCATTCCTGCAGATTTGTAAGGCTGAAAAGATCTCAACGCATTTTTCTACCCTGGCTTTTTTAGAAGATTTTGTCAGCCAAGTCATTTGCAGCAATTTTAGCTCCAACAGACATTTGAGATGTCCTTGTAGAATTTTTTTCACCTTCAAGTGATCCATCTCTGATTGGATCTACACACAAAACTGATCCAGGAAAATGTGTTTCCATAATCAGCTTTAACGTGTTCACTGGGAGTTTTGTGTAAAATCCCATCCTCATTTTTCATATTCCCAAGTTTAATCGTATGATCCTTTGCAAGAGCCCTGAAGTCTTGCGGACTTCCGGACCATTGCTAATGTTTTCACACGTTAGAACCCAGGATCTTCATCAAAGACATTATACAAGCGTTCAAGCGGCCAGGTCTACAGCGTGGCAATAACCAAATGAATAGAAACCAAGATAGAAACGCATTTTGTGGATCTAGAGGGTAAAATGGATGCGTGGACATTAGCTCTGAGATGTGGATATATCAAGCAAAACAATGCATTATATATATGAAACAAAACCAAATTCGTTTCCCATTGATTTTTGGAAGCCATTTGGTTCCTATAATAACTGTGCAAAAGCTCCCGTGGATTTAATTTTCCATAGTATTTTCTGAGCATGAGCATGAGCGAAATTGACCGCCCGAGGTTGTTACCTGTTATTGCCAGATCAGCTGTTATTACACAGATTGAAAAAGATGATGCTTGGGACTAACAGACATCCTCAATGTGTAAAACTGGTGATCCCAAACTAAGGCAATCCCGACGCCGGCCCCGCCCGAATGCAGGTCATGTAGGAATGGATAGAATATATTGACGTGATACTCGCTTTAATGGAAGCCGAAACACCTCTGCACTTCCACGAAAAATCACTGGGATGTTTGAAAACGGTTGTTTGTAGCGCGGATCCGTTTTGGTATACGGTGAGCTGAATTCAACTGACGTAGTATTTTCCATTAATTTTCCATTTTTTTTCTATGGGAAAACTTACAAGTGGCTGTAGTATTTCTTTCAGTGTTTTCGGAGATCGAAAAAGCGACCGATACCGTCGCATGGTAGAAAGTAACTAACGGAACAAAGTATGTGTATGTATGTTGTTTAATTGATGACACACAGGTTGTATCAAAGTCGGTAATGGCAAGTCGACGAACATCATTCGCGGCGTTGAAATCTCAATTTCAAATCTTCTAATCTAACAGTAGCAGGCAAACTTCCGTAACAGCACTCTTGAACACTCCTCCATTCGCCAATTTCACAAAACGACACGG
>JASCZW010007798.1:0-59755 GCA_034211315.2 Aedes japonicus
TATTTTTTGATTGTGGCAGTTCAGTTACGTATTGCTATCAATTACCGTTCCGACACTGTTTAATCACCAGTGCAAGTAGGATTATAAAATACGAACACCGCATATCTTTACCGCGCACACACACACACACACACACACACACACACACACACACACACACACACACCTGAGCGCACACACACACACACGCGCACACGTACACACACAATAGGGTTATTAAGTTTTTTATTTTTTAATTATTAGCATCATAAAACCTTTCGATAACCATGATTTTTATTTTTGTTCTTATTAGTTTGATTTCTATTCTGTTTCGGAACTGAACTCCCTGTTTAAACAACCCGTTCAAATTTGAGGAGCTTCGTAATTTTTCCACCAAATTCTTATTGAATGGATGATAAAAAATTTCAATGTTTTACGAAACTTTCTGGCTTGATATACTTGTCGTTGAATTGATGTTCTGCTCACAATTGATTGTAATTGAAATTTTCTTTACTTTCAATATAGATGCGATTGAGGGTGGTTAAAAACTATCGATTCAGATCCGCCCCATTCAATCGGCTCTTCAGAACAGGTTCTGACAGTTCTCCTAAATTTGAGACTGTGACGTGATTGTGTACTCGAAATGCGCTGGCCCTGTGAAGTTTCTTTGGAGGCACTGTTATGCACGAGGAAAACCCAAACCTTTTGAACTCGTCCCTTGCCATTTGGTATAATAGCGAAACGAATGTTTTAGATATCTGTGCTTTACAAATTTTTCAGCTACAACGCAAATCCATTTTTGATTGCACATTAGCATTGATGTGGTATGCTACTGCGCAGTCAGTATGTGGTACGCAGCATTGAAAAGTCTGCGCATTATGGCTTCAAGAATACCCGCATCTGTCAGGATAAGCTATGCAGGGATTGAATGAAATTACTATTGTTTTTCAGATAGCCGATGAGTTCCCGCATGTTCATTACGCCAAAATTCAGATATGTGAGAGGACAAAAAGTTTTGATTTCTCATAGAAGACTTCAAGGTACCAGGCAGCTCAGTCTCGCTACCACAAGACGTAATCTCGCTCAGTTTTGGTCGCTTTTGACTCATTTTGGTGTAAGTCAGTCCATCAAATTTGAGTAAATGTTGACGAATCGACAAATCCTGCCTTCGTGATCAGCGAAGAAGAAGGATTCGTTCGATCCAGCGCTCCAGTTATTTGGAAGATTTATTCGAGTGCAATCGTTGGAAATAAATAGTTTTTTTTCTCAAAATATACTCACTTCAGTGAGTAAAGCAAAAGTAAACTTTTTTCTAAGAAGGCAGTGTGGTTTTCCAGTGAAATAGGAGGAATCAAGCAGTGCTAGCTGGCGAATTATCTTCCGCTTATTTTCGCTTCATCTCCGCGTGGTGACGCTAACCAGCGATAAACCACTACATCGCCAACGGTCATCCGACAGCGTTGAGCGAGTGCACCGAAGGCGATCGTATCAGCGCACCGCTCCCCGCTCCCCGCATAGAAGTGCGACGTTCACTGCATACGGTAGCGTCAGCAGCAGCAACGCAACAGAATTCAGTAATATTAGATTAAGTTTTTTTTCCTGTCCCCATCACTGTCGTCTTCATCCCACTTGCAGTGTTAGCTATAATTTGTGTCGTATGCTCTGTGTGACTTGTGTTGTGTGATGCGTGCGACGCTCCACAGTAGCAAATCGTGCATGTTGAAGAGGTTTCTTCGACATGGACGGTTTGGCTGAAAAATTTCTTTGCCACCCGATGATGGAATGGCACAAACAAATTTCCGACCGCGATCGTATCCGGTTGACTCGAGTCGGTCCATGGGTTGTCTACTTCAGCCCAAAATGAAACCTTTGAATGTGTATCAAATCACTACTGATCTGACGAAGCGATTTTCAGCCGTGACAGAGATCACGAAAGTAAAATTTAATAAACTCCGTGTTGTCGTCTCTAACCTGAAGCAGGCTAATGAGATTGCTGCCTCCAGCATTTTACACTCGAATATCGCGTTTATATTCAGCTCGTGATGTGGAGAGTTAGTAGAGTGGTCACAGAGGCGAGTCTGTGCCCTGAAATTTGACGAAGCGAGGCGGTTGGCCGATTCGAGAACCCTCTTCTTCCCCAGTTCAGATACTGGAAGTGACAAAATTGGTGAAAATATCGCACAGCGAGAGTAGAGAAAAAGTTGCCCCACAGACTCGTTTCAGGTAACCACTGCTAGCTCTGCCCTTCCTCAGTTCTTAGAACTGGACAAACTTCGGCTACCTGTGCGGTTATTTGTACCCCGGGTAATGATTTGCCAAAACTGCCAGCAGATGGGGCATACGGCCTCCCATTGCGGCAATAAGGCACGCTGCTCAACTTGCGGGGAGAAACATGAGGCTGGTCCCTGTGCAGATAATACACTAAAATGCGTTTTCTGCAAGGGAACTCCTCCTCATGCTCTCTCGTCGTGCCCGGCGTATAAACAACGCGGGGAAAAATTGGAACGTTCTCTGAAACAACGTTCAAGGCAATCTTTTGCAGAAATGCTTAAGAAAGCTTCGCCACCCGATACCAATACAAATCCTTTCGCTCCTCTTTCAGATGACGAGTCTGATTCGGATTTGGTTGAGGAGGGGACATCTTTTAGTTTTCCGGGAGGTGCTCCACGGAAGCGAAGACGCATCCGAGCAGGGAAAGCAGCTGAACAGAAGCCTCAAATCAACATGCCCAATACAAAGAGCAGAGAAAAGAAGGATAATCCGAACCCTCCTGGTTTTCGTTGTGCCAACTACACACAGGATTTCCCATCTCTCCCGGGGACATCTAAAACCCCTGATGCCCCGATTTTAAGAACAGAAGCCCCATCTGGGCTGTTCTCGTTCGATGACATTGTGGAAGGTATTTTCAAGTACCTCGAAATGTCTGACCCTCTTAAAAGCATTGTTATGGCAATGCTTCCCACTGTGAAAACTTTTTTAAAGAAATTAACATTAAAGTGGCCCCTCATTGCAGCTATCATTTCCTTCGATGGATAATTTGCCAAATGAGGTCGGGGATTTGATCACTGTTCTGCAGTGGAATTGTCGAAGTCTTATTCCTAAATTGGAATCATTCAAATTTTTAGCTCACAATATCGGTTGTGATGCATTTGCTCTTTGTGAAACATGGCTTTCAGCCGAAATCGATCTTCCGATTAACGATTTCAACATTATTCGGCTTGATCGTGAGGATTCACGTGGAGGAGGAGTACTTTTGAGGATCAAAAAGTACTATTTCTTCTATAGAGTGAATTTTCCTCCAATTCCAGGTATTGAAGTTGTCGCATGTAAAACTGTTATTCAAAATAAAAGCCTTTGCATTGCTTCTGTGTACATTCCTCCTAGAGCACCAATTAACCGAAAACAACTTTCAGATATTTGTTCGGTTCTGCCTGCTCCGCGGTTGGTCATGGGAGATTTTAACTCTCACGGTACAGGCTGGGGAGAACTGTACGATGACAACCGGTCTTCTTTGATATATGACCTCTGTGAAAACTTCAATATGACAGTTCTCAACAATGGAGAAGTTACCGCTTGGCTGGTCCATCCTCACTTGGTAGTAGGTTAGACCTCACACTTTGCTCGAATTCATTATCGTTGGACTGCACGTGGAATGTGATCCAGGATCCCCACGGTAGTGATCATTTGCCTATAAAAATTTCGGTTGCCACCGGGCTCACTCCACCGGCATCCATCAACGTCACGTATGGATCTAACTCGTAATATCGATTGGACAAGGTTCAAGACAGCAGTAGATGAAGCCTTATCAACGGTAGAAGGGCTTCCACCGCTGGAGGAATATAACTTCCTCTCCAACCTGATTTTGGAAAGCGCGCTTCAAGCTCAAACTCGACCAGTTCCAGGGACGTCATTTCGCAGGAAACCTCCTTCCCCATGGTGGGATCAGCAATGCACCGAGGTTTACCGCAAAAAGTCTGACGCGTTTAAAGTTTTTCGTAGACGTGGAACACCTGAGCACTTTGAAAGGTACACGGCTCTCGAACGAGAATTTAAGAGCCTCATCAAGGCCAAGAAACGCGGTTACTGGCGACAATTCGTGGACGGGTTATCACGCGAAACGTCGATGAGTACCCTTGGAATACGGCGCGAAGATTGCGTAACAGAATTACGAACAACGAGAACGAGGAGTACTCGGACCAATGGATCCTCAAGTTCGCGCGAAAAGTTTGTCCAGATTCTGTGCCAGCACAAATGTTTCCTCGCGAAACAACGAATTCGATAGATGAGATTAGCCAACCCTTTTCAATGGTAGAACTCTCTCTCGCACTCCTTTCGTGTGGCAATACGGCTCCAGGAGCTGACAGGATCAAGTTCAACTTGCTCAAGAACCTCCCAGACGTCGCGAAGAGGCGCATGTTGAACTTGTTTAATCAGTGTCTGGAACTCAACATTGTACCGGATGATTGGAGACGGGTGAGAGTTATTGCCATTCAAAAACCTGGTAAACCCGCGTCCGACCATAACTCCTATCGACCCATCGCGATGTTATCTTGCATTCGCAAGTTGTTGGAGAAAATGATCCTTTTCCGTCTGGACAAATGGGTTGAGACGAATAACCTGCTTTCAGATACTCAATATGGTTTCCGTAGGGGTAAGGGAACGAACGACTGCCTCGCGTTGCTTTCCACAGATATTCAGTTAGCTTTTGCTAAAAAAGAGCAAATGGCTTCTGTATTCTTGGATATCAAGGGGCTTTGATTCAGTATCTGTTGAAGTTCTCTCAGATAAACTCCATGCTTGTGGTTTTTCACCATTAATGAACAATTTTTTGTACAATTTGCTGTCAGAGAAACATATGAGCTTTTCTCATGGAAACTCTACAGCTTTTCGATTTAGCTACATGGGTCTCCTCAGGGATCATGTTTAAGCCCTCTTTTGTATAATTTTATGTCAAAGACATTGACGGTTGTCTAGGTGACAACTGTACGTTGAGACAACTTGCAGATGACGGCGTAGTGTCTGTCACGGGACCCAATGGGGTCGATCTACAAGGACCCTTGCAGGATACCTTAGACAATTTGTCTACTTGGGCTCTAGAGCTAGGTATCGAATTCTCTACGGAGAAAACTGAGTTGGTAGTTTTTCTAAGAAGCATAACCCTGCACAACCGAAACTTCAAATTTTGGGTACACCGATAACTCATTCCATGTCATTTAAATATCTTGGGGTCTGGTTCGATTCAAAGTGCACCTGGAGATCTCACATTGAGTACCTGAAGCGAAAATGCCAGCAAAGGGTAAATTTTTTCTGCACAATTACCGGGACCTGGTGGGGAGCGCATCCGCAAGATCTTCTAACGTTGTACCGGACAACGATTTTGTCGGTTATGGAATACGGTAGTTTTTGTTTTCAGTCAGCGGCTCGGTCGCACATCATTAAACTGGAACGTATTCAGTATCGGTGTCTTCGTATCGCGTTAGGTTGCATGCACTCGACTCACACCATGAGTCTTGAAGTGCTGGCTGGCATGTTGCCACTCTCAGATCGGTTTACAGAGTTATCTCTCCGGCTCCTCACCAGGTGTGAAGTTATTAAACCCCAGGTGATCGAAAATTTTGAGAAGCTCCTAGAGTTGAATTTTCAAACCCGCTTCATGAGCTTGTACCATTTGTACATAACACAGGATGTCAGCCCTTCGCTTAATATTCCCAATTGTGTTTGCTTCTCCGACTTCGGAAATTCGGTTCATTTTGATTTATCCATGAAACAGGAGCTTCGTGGAATCCCAGAGCATCATCGTCCTATGATTGCTCCGGTGATATTTGCTGCAAAGTTTGGCCTAATTGATTGCACTAAAACGTTTTTTACTGACGGGTCTTTGATAGAGGACTCCGCTGGCTTTGGTGTATACAATGAAAATTATAGCGTCGCTCGTAAACTTCAAGCACCTTGTTCTGTTTTTGTCGCGGAATTGGCAGCAATTTATTTTTCTTTAGAAACTGTTGCCTCTTTTACACCGGATCAATACTTCATTTTCACGGATAGTCTTAGTTCTATAGAGGCTATTCGCTCCTTGAGGCCGGTAAAGCACACCTCCTATTTTCTTATGAAAATACGAGGTCTTCTAAGTGCTTTATCTTCACGTTCTTTATTATCACCTTTGTGTGGGTCCCTTCTCATTGTTCGATTCCTGACAATGAGAAAGCGGACTCGCTTGCAAGGGTGGGTGCTATGGAAGGCGATATTTATGATCGACAAATCGCCTTCAACGAATTCTTCTATATTTTTCGTCAGATATCACTCGATAGCTGGCAGTATAAATGGAGTAGAGGAGACTTGGGGCGATGGCTACATTCTATCACTCCAAAGGTGTCTAAGAAATGTTGGTTCAGGGGATTGGATGTGGGTCGAGACTTCATTCGTGTGATGTCTCGCCTCATGTCCAATCATTATTCTTTAAACGCTCATTTGTTCCGTGTTGGGCTGGGAGACAGCAATCTCTGTGAATGCGGACAAGGTTACCAGGACGCAGATCACGTTATTTGGTTTTGTGCTGAGCACCGCGGAGTCAGATCTGAGCTGTATGATTCCCTTCGGGCTCGAGGTAGACAACCCAATGTACCGATTCGAGACATTTTGGCTGCGCGCGATCTGGAGTTTATGAAACTCATTTATGTGTTTTTGACTAACATTAGCCTTAGATTGTAGATTGATTAACTTACTTGTTTAGGTTAAATTTGTGAGGAATGTGTGCGCCAGTGTGTGAGTGTGGTTGTGTGTGTGTGAGTGTGATTGTGTGTGTGTTAGTGAGTTATTCTTTTTTTTAATTAAAAACGTTCAATTAAAAAATTGTAATTTGAAGTTCTAGATATAAGAAAACCATTGTTCCTTATGCTTTGTTCAAAATTTCCACCCCAATTTTCCCATCCTTAAAATTGTTATTCCTATTAACCTCGAGACGACCGCGAGTAATCGGTTCTATCCCCTTAACCTTAGTTCTAAGATAACTGATGTATATAAACATGAAAACTTGGCTCTGTAAAGTTGATTCGATTGAGCCTGTACAAATAAATGAATTCGTAAAAAAAAAAAGGAGAAAAGGGAACGTCCATTAATTACGTCACGCCAAAATTGACTCTTTATAACCCCCCCCCCCTTGTCACGTTTTTTGTATGGACCTTCAAATTTTTTTGTATGGATCGTCACGTTTTCTCAAACCCCCTCCCCCTACTGCGTGACGTAATTAATGGACATTCCCAAATGGAAAGAGCTCACCCGGGTTTCCAGAACATTCCATTGCTGTGGTTGTAACATCGAGCAACCAGAGCAGGTCCGCGTACCCTCCAGATAACATTCTGTTCTTAAGGAGATGGTCGACCATGAACGCTACACGACCATTAACCAAATATCTCCGAGTGACGCGGGTGAACTCGAGCTCCTCCTGTCGCCGCAAGGCTGTATGTTCGGGGTTCCGTCTGCACCGGGGACACTTTGTTTTTACACCAGTCGAAAGCCTCGTGTTGGACCGCAATCAACTCTTTATTGACCGAATCATTATCAAGATGAAAAGTTCAACACTACACAATAATTTCAACTAAATATCTAATTTTCTCGAAAATTTGCAGATAAAATAAGCAGCGAAGCACAAACACGTCAGTCCCGGAGCGCGACCTACTTCGATCCTTTTAATATATGTACATACTAAATAAAAAAAGTATGTGAGGTCAAACATACCGATACAATTCCTCCAAAGACACTAAAATAAAAACGTAAAGTCGCACTTCTATAAGCACTTTCCGTAGAACTGGCGTGCGAAATTCTCGGGCAATGCATTATACCATCAATCAAAATTAAAGTATGACGTCACGTCATTTCACCAAACACTTATGTAGCGCACATCACCTTCCCTTCGCTATATCTTAGCGTCAAGCTGTCAATTCAATGGAAGAAGACTAACAAACAGCAAAAATATGACAAAGTCGAAAAGTTGAATTTTCGAGGTCCATTACTATCATCCTCTGCAATCGTTTTGATCGTCTGTACCACAGGTGATCGTGTAATATAAGGGTGATAGTTATCAGAAAATAAAGAGAGCTGTACTTGATTGGTGCTGAAGAATAAATTTGCTGGTGCTTGTGACTGACAATGTTTCGGATAATGTTCTTTTTTGTGTTGGACATTTTTATGTCACTTTGTGGGTGAGATTGTTTTGGTATTACATTAAGTATGACATAGCAAAGAGGGCAAGGCTATGCTAAATTGTTACTAACGGAGGCCAGAAATTAATACTACAATTTCAAATGTCCGTTTCCACCACATCAAAATGAAGCAGATGATTATGATCATGAGTTGCCAAAAATAAAAAGTGACCAAAATAAATACATTAGGAATAAAATCAGTGATAGTGAAGGTGAAAATTATATTATATTTGTCTAGCCTCACACACATAGCAGCAAAGGGGCTGAGTCTCTCTTCGTACGGCGTTCAATGACTAACGTAAATATGAAACACGAAATAATGACATCAGCCTCAAACCTCTTTTGGGCACAGTAGAAAGTGTACAGAAATTGGGAACATGTAGTTTCGTTTGAATAGTATTCGCCAGCAATGGATCACATTGAAGAACTCAAGTGCAATATCGACAAAAGTTTGGAAAGAAATTCTACCGAAATGGAATGTGAAGCAGAGTCTGAAAAATTTGATCTCAGTCCAGAAAACTCAAAGAAGAGTGATAGCTCTCCGCTGGATGACCGAATTTCCAAGCCAATAGCAGAGAAAGAAGAAACAGAAGAGGACAAAATGCAATATAAAAACGGTAGTTTCAATAGCGGAACGAGTGATAACAATAATGTAAATAAAAGCGTATCGATGCAGGAAATAGAGAAGACCCAACGTAGTGCCAGTGAGGATCCGGACGTCCGCAATGCTCTTGCATTTACGATCGAATTTAACGAGGGCCGCAAGTCTGTTGATACTCAACGTCACGAGAAAATGCTAGAGCGTTTTCAAAACCGACACAAACGAGGTGTTTCCTTGTCAAAATTAGAAAGTGGCTCAACTCCTCCGGTAGGAAAAATGAAGCCTCCTCAAAGTGTAAATTTACCTAGAAAAAATAGAATAGAACCGGAAATTCAAGATACTGCAGTAAGATTACGAGATAAAAGCAAAGCTTCTAGAGATACTATGAGCAAAAGACATAGCTGGAGTCCTCGTTCTAGTATGACCGAAACTGGTGCAAAAGAATCAACAGCTAAAGTAAAAACCAACAAATTCACACCCAGGTCCACAACATTGCAGATGGCCTTCGATCAGCAGAATATTATGAAAGACTCCTGTTCAAGTTCAGAATTCAATGTTGAAAGTTTGGATTCCTCCATAGGTCTTCCGTGTGTTGAGCCTCCCTTAGAAAATTTTAAGAAAGATAATGACGATGGAGATAGCGTCAGTGAAGCGGGAACTTATACACTGGATGGTGATAATTATACAGAAGAACAGAAAGAACGAATGAATATTGACCGCATGCCTCCTTTTACTCCGGAATCAACGCCGAGGCCTCTTTTCACGCTGGGACCGAGTGTAAGACATCCACAAAGGCCAACTAGTTTTCAAGAAGATCTTGAAATTATAGATTTAGATCGACCGTGTTCGGGTACAGTCTCTAATGAACGGCGGAATAATAACGTTCTGGAAGTAGTTTACTTTCACGAATCATCAGCCACTCAAACTCCAAAACCGAAACAATCATATCTAGAAAAATTGAAGTCTCGTGTTAAAAATATTACTCACAAAGCAAAATCCCCAGACAAGCAGATTTTGCCACAGCAAATGAGTTCTCCAGATCAAGGAACATTTACCTCCGTCACAACTAGTGGAATATTGAGTGTTAAACCGTCACTGGAAAGTCAACCTCGTATGCATCGGCGCAACAGTCTAACAAAATCTCATATCGATAGTTCTGAGTATGTGCAAGGCATAGCGAAGCTGAATATTCATAAAAAAGAAGAGGAGGCAAAAATTCTCAACTGTTATACTGATTCTGAAAAGGCCACTGGGCTAACCGATTTGAACACAAACTACGATCACCCAAGACGTAAAGCCGGTTCTGATGCGTCTGCTATAGGTTCAGCCGTTAGTAAAAAAGACTGGATTCAAGAATGGGCCAAAAATGCCCGTGAATATTCAAAAAACCCTGCTCCAAGCAATGCTAACAACCACAACAACAACTCTCAGATGGTTCGAAGCTACGACTTTGACAATAGGAACCAATTTGGCTACGATTTCGATATCGACATGACGAAAAGTGATTATTACGACACGAAAAAATACCAAGAGTTTGGTGACAACTCAGATCGTCATCATTTACATCGAAAACAGATTGAGAGACTTATGAACAACAGTAGCAATAGTGATCCATTGCTCAAGCAGACTTATGGAAATGAATGTGCTGCAGCAAGTTATGGTGAATTTACGCGCCGGGGAAGTATAAGGCAATACACAAGTCCAACGGCTGCGAAACCTCCATTAGCCCTAGTAAAATACCTTCTCCTATGGGTTCCATTGGCAGAGCCCGAAGTGTTAGATAGAAATCGCAGCCTTCAGGAAGTAATTCGGTAAGTATCAATGCGTTTGATTTTTATGCCTGATCATATGTTGGGATTTGTAATGAAAAATGAACTTTTCAGCAGAACAGTTTTCTGTCTGTAATTTGAAGGCATCTAATGGAGTAAAAGTAATGATACAAAATTACCAACCTATTCATACAACATTCGGTTTGGCTTTACTTGCATTGCTGATTGTCATGCTGAATACTTTAAGCACTTTAAGCAAATCTTATGACTGCAGGATCTGAATCTAGCTAGTAGTTGGTGTTACTTCTATGTGACTCATTTCAACCACTGTCAAGTCGCCATTTAAAAAAATTATCTGATGCTTCGGTAATTACTTCACAAGCCAGGCTAAGGCCCGTATATTCTTATGTCTCGTAGCGCACAAAAAGTCAGCTCCATTTTATTTATTTGACTACTTTCCCAGCCTCACTATGCATTGGATTTGCAGGTCGTATTCCACATATGATTTTCTGATGCTTGCCAGATATTGGAATCGACCTCGATTTAGAAACTGAAACTGAACGCGTGTAGTGAGGCAAACATTGTTGCTCATTCAATAAGAAATCGGAACAAACACTGTGTTGCCATCTCCGCTTTTCCAATGTCGTTAGTTGGAAAACGTCATTCAATAATTCAATGCGTTCCAAGTTACTGCAACGAAAATATCTTGGCTAGAAACTTTTACTCTATCACATTTAATATCAGACTCATTAAGCACAAGTCGAATCATAGTCAGATGTACTTTTTTAGTTTCATCTCTAAAATGCATGTTATCACTGATTGTTTCAGATTTAATCCTGAATCATTGACTGACAATAGCTTTGAAATCAATGTGCATGAAATTTGAAATGCATTGAAATATTTAAAGGTTCCAGATCCGATGGAGTTTGTCTGATATCTAGAGCTTTTCCATGTTTTTGTATAGTCCCAGACTTCAGCATCGTAATACCCCGTTCGCACTACGACCTGTATTACATGATATAGAGTATCTTTATACCAAATGCCATGCACAATATTTCCAGTTAAAACCAGATATACAGATGATGATTCTGGAGCTTTCTAAAACTTATCAAAAATATGAAAAACCTCGAGGTTCATTCTTCTTTTCCATCCGCCGTTTTCACATACATCGCCTAAGATGCTCCTCGAGCATTGTCCACGTATAATTTCCATAGAGCACTGCCGGTATTATCAGCGTCTTGTACATGATACACTTAGTACATGGGTGAAGTTTACCAGACCTTAGGGTCTTCTGGAGACCATAGTAAGCATGACTTTCAGCTATTATGCGTCCCCGTATTTCTTTGCTGCAGTTATTATCCAACGTCACCAATGATCCGTGGTACACACATTCATTTACCACCTCGAACACTTTTTCGTCGATAATCATATCTTTTTCCTAGGTAACGAACTAGCCTAGGAGGTTAAAAGTCACCATAATAATCGCGCTCGATTCCTTCTGCCAGCCAACTGGTTCTTTAATCCAACCATTTCTGCTTCAGCCTGGTGTACAGCTCAGTAACCGCCTGGAACGGTCTTCCGACAATGTCCACATCGTCTATACCCAGGTAACCAATAAGCAGATCCAAAGCGACATTATGGCAGCTTTTGGCCCAATATACAGCTGTTTTACTGCAATGCTATGATAATGCTTCATTAATGCTATTTTGCATTCGAAATGTGTATTACAGACTACAAGCATTTAAATAGCATTTAAAATACAACAGATAGCATTCAAGATGCCGATATAATGCTAATATAGAGCTTGTAGCATCTAAAATGCAGATATAGGGTTTACTGCGTATGCTAATGCTTATTGGTTACCTGGATAGTTTCTGGAGAAAATGGTCAATATCGAATATCATAACATTGCAACAAAAACATATTCAGCCATTTCAGTAGAGCTCATGGTGTAGTTGGTGAAAGCGTCGGTTTTGCCGGATGTCAAGAATTCGATTTTCGATATAGTCGAATAAATTTTATGCTTTTTTTATGTTAGACTACCCTGGACATTAAGTATAACTGCCACAACTGTGCTTCCTACAAATTATTCGATTGGATGCTTTGAAAAGGCATCCTAATTAATCAATTAAAACTGTGGAGCTGCTTCACAACTAGAACAGTAGTATGAGCTGCATGCATATCATTTTTAAAGGCGTTAAAAGTTAATTAAAAGAAGTAGATCTCTTGCTACTTTTCGGGATTGCGTTGGCTAATTTTAGTCCTTGGAACAGGTCCTGGAAGTCATTGAGAAAGTGGTCAAATTTCTATTGCATTAAACACGAGTGCATCAAAATCGAGTGACATATCATTATGCGCAGAATTCTTTCTAGTTTGCATTAACCACTTTATGACCTCACAACGGGTTCTAGTAGCCGTTTGAGAAGTGCTAGAATTTACAATATGATTACAGAATATTACCTTAGCAGCACACTTGTTACAAGTGGGACGAAGTAACTTCAATGTGACTCAATTACACTGATAGGCAAAATAAAGTGCCCACCTCATCGTTTTTTCAATTTCTCTTATTTACTTGGTTCAAATTAAAGTAAACACACTGTATTTGTTTTATTATCTTATTTTTTATATTTTTTTCAAGTTTCACTTATGGAATGCTGCAAAAAAAGGAGTTTTACTTAAAGAAAAATAAATCAATTTGTGTTGAAAAAAACAACAGTGACAAAATAAAGTGCCCACTTCATTCAGGCTACAGAAAACATAAATTAAAGTAAAATAAAAGCATTTCAATAATTGATGTGTCCTCCTTTGGCCTTCAGGACATCCTGCAGGCGCTTCGACATGCTTTCGACCAGGTTCTTTAGGTGCTGTGGATCTAGCTCTTCCCAGGCGCGCTCCAGGGCTTCAAAATAGTTCTTTTTATTGGTAACACCAGTTTTGTCAACCCTGGCATCGAGAATCGCCCACAAATTCTCGATGGGATTGAGGTCCGGGCTCTAGTTGGTTGAAACGTGTCAAACAGACCGGACTAGAAACTAGAACAAGAAACTTTGTATTGCCTCCATACACCTACCACTTAGCCATCAAAATCTTATTTATTTTTATAAAGCCATACCTGATCCAATTCGATGTTATGTTTTAATAGTCGATTCCAAGAAGGGGATAGTGTTGTTAAATTGCGTGAGAGTGCTACCAGATTCAAAATCGGACCTTTGAATCTTTGTTCACAAAAGCACATTGGGCCTATTTTAAAAATTAAGAGCGGAATAAATATATTGCTTGCACCAAGGAGCAAGACAGCTCTTCATCTCGAGCAATTTCAGAGTTGCTGTTGAGGCACCTCGAGTAACTCACGTTACTATTAGGCGAGATCACTTTCTCTTTTTCTTATCATTTTTTCCACAATAACATTGGGATCGAGAACCGTCCAGCTACTGTCAAAATTTGTATTCTGCTCTCTGTGCAAATTCTAAACTACCAAGTTTGATGCTGCGGTTGAAGATTAGCGCGAATTCTTTTTCTTTCATCGAATCCGTCAAATACGATGGAAGATTATTTCGGCGATCATTTTGAGAATCCGGAAAGTTTTTGTTTTTCTGTGGAAAACAACAGGAACATCTAATCACATTTAACCGCAATGATTCTGCGCGTATTTGGACACAGTATGAATGGTCGGTGGACAACAAAACAATAAACAACCATGCTGGTGATGACTGTGATCGACTCCTGACCCGATCTTGGATATGTTCCTGTTGGACACATTTCTTGGCTTCCCTTGGCATACACGCTAAGACAAGAAAACCAAAACTTCGGCATAAAATACCGAAAATCGTACAAAAGTGCACATACTGAAATTATCGGTAAACATGGATTACCGAAATTTCGGTATTGCTGGAAAACCGGGAAAAACATTAATATTTACTTATTTTTGTACGGTAATTTTTACCGAAAATGCTAGCAACTCAATGAGAGCATTTTTAACCAAATTTAGGTAAAATATAACGATAAAATCTGTAAATCCACTTTACTGAAGAACTAAGTAAAATCAAACGTTTTGTTTTGGTAAATTATACCGATACTTTAGGTTTTGCTACCAAAACCTAATTTTTGGTAAAATTGAAACCGTATTTTCGGTAATCTGATCTTAGCGTGTAGAGTGTGATTTCGCTCGTTCAAATGTTACGTGAAGCAAAGGTTTATTTTACGGAAGTGCCCAGCATACTAAACTGATTGCGATAAGGCAATAAGATTGCCATAAGTTTATGGCGTAGATTTTTCCATTTCAATTTAATAGTTTTCTCACATCTAGGACGAAGAACGGTTCATTCTTTAATTACACAAGACTGTGAAATGGAAACAAAAAAAAAAAGCTAGTGTACAACTAAGGTAAATTCTCTAAGAGTTGTGCTTGAAATCCGTTTATTGAATGGTTATACATTTTTTCCAAAAAGTAGACGTGTTAACGGAAGATCTTCTCTCAGTTAAGTGAATGGAAAACTGACCCAATTCCACTTTACCTCATTTATTTGGTTCAAATTAAAGTAAACACACTTGAAAACAATTTCAACGTCAATGTAGGATGATATGATAAAACAACAATTACTTACATTTAGTAGTGCATAAGGTCAATTTTCCTCATAAAATGACCGAAATTTGTAAGTTTACAATGTGGGGTTATTGTAGCAATAAAGTAAATATTTAGCATACATTAACTTGATATAGACCTACCGCTTTTGAACAGGGGTTATTCTCACACCAAATAAATTAGATAAATTCCTGAGCATCAAACTCGTTCTGCAGTAATCAATAAATACTATCCGTCAGCGGTTTTTTCGCAGTTGACGTCATTCTCACCTTGGCCGCTTTAAGTCTCCCCTACGGACTCAAAACTAAGAGTAGAGGCTGAGAAGACATTGGGTCCTTTTCCGTTATTATTGTGTTTGGGCGGTAACAAAGGGGAGTAGCTGCTGTTTCACAATTATTAATTGATAGAGGCCTGGTAAAATCATACCCTATGCCCAGGGAGTTCTAGACTAGACCGGGAATCAAACCCAGCCACCTTCAACATAGTGTTGCTCTGTAGCAGTGACTTTATCTTCTCAGCTAAGGGAGGAACCATGTAATAGCAATGGAAATAAAAGCGGTGATTTAATGTGCATACAAAAAAAAAATTAACAGAAAGGTGGGTGCAAATGAATTCAGTTTCGATCAAGTTGCTAAATTTATTCCATCTTAAATCAGGGTTACATACTATATACGCAACACAAAACGACGAACATCACACAATCTGAAACGTCCGGGAATTGGAAATTTCTCCGAATTCTCGTGATTGATTTGTTCGCTTAAAGACTGATCTCATAAACAGAGTAAGCATTGAAAAGTATAACAACTCCCCATGTTACAAAACAATCCGTATCTCCACACATCAAGTCTATCTTTTTCGACTGAAGTTGAATTCATCTCCAACGTATATCAAAACATCAATGTTGTTTTGTTAAATATTTTTTTCCTCTGTTCGTTGCCTCTACATCACTTGGCTAGGCAGACGCTGCGTCTGTACGGCCATCCGCTGTGAGTTTTCACTTTTCTTTTGAATGAACTTTAAAACTACCTGTGTATATTAGCTTTTGCTTGATCCGTGTGATGTGATCGGATAACAAATTGCGCACAGCTATACCATAGGGGAGTGAGAGTAAAACGATCACCTGAACCATAATGACATTTTATCACCATCCGATTGTCATATCAGAAATGAAACAATTTAAGAAGTATATCGGACAATAAGCATTTCGGAACTAGTTCAAAATGGAATACTGTTTCTTGCCGTCTTACCCTTCGTTCCCGAATGTTCTACCATAAGCCTAGTGCCGATAATTTACACGTACACCACTGAAGCAAAAGGAATGCAAAGTGGATAGTAAAACAATGCTAAAATAAACGAATATTGGTATATTACTTGTAGACCTAACTTTGGTGAGAGATATAGAAGTGTTTTGTCAGTTATTATGGTTTAAAGGTTTTCTCTCTTGAACTCGTAGTTGTGGATTCCTTGTTTATTGATGTATGTACATCAATAACAAGCTTGCAATGAAATTAGCGTGTTGGTTATGACTGAGCCCAACTCTATATTTAAAGCAATTCAATTTGCATGAATACATTTACCTCTTTTATTATTTTTCTAGTGTGTAATTTTTGTTTTCGTTTGCCGTTGTGGTTCTATCAAAGGGGTATCAAAACTGATCTGTTTAGTTAAATTTAGTATTGTGTTATAGACCACTACATCGTGTTACGATAAGTGTATTCAACTGTTCAAAATTCTGATCAATTAAATTAGGTAAAATTATTGTTCAATTACAGAAAATGTTCGAGGAGCGTGACTTTATCTGAGAAGCAGCCTTTTTTAAGTAATCAGCTGTTGCTGTGCATGCTCTCGGTTATATTAAACAAAAAATGCTTGTACCAGCGATTTTATCTTTATTTGAGAGATTTTCAGCCGTTGGCTGGTTCATCTCTACTGCAAATTTGTGCTTATTTATTGCTTTCGTTTGTTTGTTGGGAAGAATTGTATTATACAAATGAACAAAGCCAGCATAAATTTTTTCAGTAATAGTGTTTTGATTACACAACATGTATTTTTGGTGGTTCCTCTAGCTCCTCTATTCCTAAGTGTTTTGTAATTTTTTCAGGGCTAATGAATTTGCGAAGTAAATCCTTCGAGTGACCAGTAAGGCGTATCGTCAACACCTATCTTGGAATAAAGCAGAAGACAATGCCAAGGACAAGATACTATTTGAGAATTGTCAATCATCAAGATACGTTCGGAACACTATCTTGAGGTCATCTTATAACTATGCAAACTGTAGAAGCTTCATGATCATATGTACAGAAAAATTTGTAACGTACCTGTTGTCACGATACTTCCAGCACTGATAAGACTCCCGTATTCCAGTAAGAGCTTCATTTCGTCGGCATAAATGAGTACATTTATTTATTTGAGAATAAATGAAATGTCGTTTACGTAGAGAATAAAAAGAAGAGGTCATCAATGAGAGCCTTGAAGGACACCTGAAGTGACTTGAATAGGATTCGATTTATTTCCGTTAATTTTTATTATTTTTTAGCGATTAATCAAACATAAAGGGCGAACACGATATTATTGCGACACCGAAAATGTCATGCCAATTTTCTTATAATGTTTAGAATCAAACCAAAATTTCAGGGTAGTTTTATACATATATTTACTTCAAAAATCAAAAGAAAAGTTAATCGATGGAGCCTTGAGTGTAAAATTGAACGCATTTTCGCTTGATGCCCTCCATCAAAGTCTTTACAGTGTCATCCGGTACCATTTTCTCAGTTTTTTTTTTTTCATTTTCTTAACATGTCCTTCTCGCCTTTGACTGTTTTCTTGCTCTCCCGAAGTTCCCGCTTCATCATTACCCAGTACTGCTCCACCGGGCGCAGCTCCGGACAGTTTGGCGGATTCATGTCCTTTGGAACAAAATGGACAGAATTGGCCTCATGCCACTCCAGGACACTTTTAGAATAGTGGCATGATGCCAAATCTGGCCAAAATAGCGGAGTTTCGTCGTGCTGCTGCAAGAACGGCAAAAGGCGCTTCTCGAGGCACTCAGATTTGTAGATCTCGCCATTTACTGTGCCCTTTGTCGCGAAAGGCTCACTCCTCAGTCCGCAAGAGCAGATGGCCTGCCAAATGAGATATTTGAAGGCGAACTTCGACATTTTCTTCTTCTTAAATTTGTCGTCCACATCCACGAAAAAATCCAACCCCGGAATTTGCTTAAAATCGGCTTTTATATACGTTTCGTCGTCCATCACACAGCAGCCATATTTTGTCAGCATCTTCTCGTAGAGCTTCCGTGCCCGAGTTTTAGCCGTCGATTGTTGCCGCTCATCGCGGTTTGGGAAGTTCTGTACCTTGTATGTATGTAGTCCAGCTCTCTTCTTTGCATTCTGGACGTAGCACTGCGACATGCCGATCTTTTTAGCCAAATCACGGCTTGAGACGTTGGGATTTGCTTTAATCATCCGCTTCACCTTTCCCTCCGTCTTTTTGTTCTCCAGTCCCGGTTTTCTTCCAGCTCCTTTGCCGTGTTCCAACGTCAACCACTCCTGGAACCGTTTCAACACTCTGGAGACGGTTGAATGGTGAATGTTCAACATTTTTACCCAATGGCAAAAAAACTATGCCCTGTTGAATGTGTCGCAATATTTTCGTGTTCGCCCTTTAATTCAAGCTATTTCAGAAGTTTTGTCTCAATTCTAGGTTTTTGCAATTTAAAATATACTATTGGTATGTCAATGCGGTCAAATGCCTTGCAAAAGTCTGTGTAAAGAGCTTGTACAAGGTTTTCATAATCCATTGCATATAATGAATAGTTAATGAATTCAATCAGATTTGTTGAGGTCAAACGTCCCTTGAAGATTATTCAGCCTTGGACTGGTTCATCTCCCGTCGTAGTCACTTAAACACCGCTTTTGAGCATTTTTCGCAACCTGTCCGGGGATGAGATTTGAACTCGTGGCGTGTATAGATTTAGCGTGAGAGGTATGGATGTTAACCACTAGGCCAGAGTCGCCCCCGCCAGTTATTCTATTTTTTTTTTCTTTTTGATTTATTGAAATAACTTTTCATTGACAACTGCTTCGAAAAGTTTTGGAATGCCAACCACGATAATTACTTACGTCTTATTTTTGTCCAGATTTAAAGATAGGGACTAAAAATGAGCATATCCATATTTTTGGAAAGTTTCCAGATTCCAGTGACTGGAATGGAGGCATTTAAACTGTTTAGAGCTTGCAAAATATCCTGTACATGGAGCTGATTGACGCCGACGTTCCTTGGCAGATCTGGACAAAATGCAAAGTAATTGCAGTCGCGATCTTGATCGGAAAATGTTGTATAGATTTCTTGGAAGAATTTAGCAAAAAGGTTACAATTTTCATCCGTGCTTTTTACAACATTTCCGTTGAGATGCGTTTTAGAGGGAAAAATGTTGGATTTTAATTTGGTTTTTATGTAATTAAAGAATTTTTTTGGACACGACTTTATTGCAAGCTCTGTTTTTGTATTATACTCTTCAATTGCATTACTGGTAGCAAAATTCAATCGCAAACCAAGAGATCACTTACGCGTTCCCTACATAAAAAACACCCACTTTACTCTATTAAAGTGAGAGTTTAGTTTGTAGGGAAAGTTAAAGTCTAGACAAAATCGTCAAAAGGTCGAAGGTAACAATTGTAAACAATGACTTAAAACGTAAATTTGATGGAAATGCCATTTAACATTTGTATCCACTACCGACGGGAAGGTAATAACTCCCTGTATCTGTTTCTGGTGCTATTTTGTTTGTGAAAGCAAGCAGATCCCAGAAAAATACGATAGAAGACATTGTTTACAAATGTTACTCTCGACTTTTTGACTATTTCGTCTAGAAGTGTTCTCTTGTGCACACTTTTATTTCATCTCTATCTTAAAATTCTCTTTTCATGGACGGTCTACAACTGGACAACCTCCCACTTTCTTACCTTCTACTTCTACCACTAATTATTGTCGTTTCACGGATTTCGGGGCCCCTTCACCTGTCTCAACCTGTCATCTATATCCTTCCGCTGGTCTTGCTATTCCTTCTTGGGCCAGAGTTAGACGTTCCTAAGCCTATCTGTCAAAAGATAAGCTTTTTATATTGGAAGGTGGCTCTGACATAGGATTCTGAAGCGCCTATCCCCAAGGAAGCGCTTGCTTTTTGCAGGTTGGTGTATTCAGGCCACATGAAGCGTGTATTCTTCGATATCAATCTAAGCAACTAGAGCGCTCAGTTGATCTCGTCATCGGTCAAAATGACGGTGTCTACCAAAACGGTAACACAAATGTCCTAAGCTGATGTTTTTCGCGTCACTCGATTTTGCTGATACAGCTCACTATTATACTGTCAGCTATTAGATATACTTGAGGGCCACCTTTCACATACCAACGCCTGAATTAACATTGGGTAAGAGACGGGTTTTAAGCAGTTTACTTAGCACGTGGTACATTTGATGAGGCTGTATGTAAACTATAATTAGAACTGCCAATATTTAGACGTTAATCCTTCTGCTTAGTTCTGATCTATCGAAACATATCTTCAGAAACGAGCATTAGACTCAGAAAAATGCATAGCCATGGTATAAAGTTCCCAATAGCAGGGATTTATTTAAAGCATGCAGATTGCTTTCCGATCAAGAAAATGTTTTCTTCAGCTCCGCAATCCGACCTGTCAAGGGGGTTCCCTTCCACGCACTGTGCTAGCTAGGCAAGAGATTGTCTGCTTGATCGGATGCTGGCTTTCAAACATGCCCTACACTCAATTTCAACTACTTCAATTAAATTTCACAATCTGCCGTGCTCTTACCGATTTATAAATACTTTCTCTTTACATCTTTGGTTCTGGTAGAAATTGATGTCCACTTCTAGGGTTGCATGTTGATAAGAAGGATATTTCCAATTACTGTTGGTTTAAAACGGTTTAAAAAATGTGAATTGCTTTAATGTGCATCTCTGAGTAGAGAATAAACCGGGAACATAGTTGAATATATTATTCTGTAACCGGGGCGATCCCTGTCCAGCACCAATGAGACCCCCCTCTTTCAATCGCCTCAGGGTCACACTACAAAGCTAAATTCTGAACATTCACCCACTTTATTTTTAAACTAGCATACAGGTAATGGCTTTTCCCACTTTCTTAATTCATATCTCCTACCTCTTCCTTTACTCTTTCTCACACTTCTATCGTCGAGGTTCCTCTTAACGTTCCGCTACTTCGCCGCTGCTTCTCGATGTGTCTGTCCGGGTTAAACGGCCAGAACGATACCCCTTCAGGTCTGGCGGATTCCAATCTCAATGGCGTTCGCGTCGGCTCGAGTCGGCATTCAAAATGGCCACGTCTTCGACCTAAGGCTTGAGACGTCACTAGTCGTAGCTACTAGGACTCTCACGACAGCCGGACTCTAACGGACGGCGGAGTTAGTTTGGGCAACCAGAACGTCGGTCGGGAGCTTGACCAACTCAGGCCAAACTAAAGGCATCAGCGTTGGCGGTTTTTTTCTATCCTCCCATAGCGATTCTGGAGCAACAATAGAAAAGGGCCTATCAACATTTGTAAACAAACGCTTCTGAGCCCGTTTTTCTCATAAAGCGTAGGCCACCACGTAACCCAATACCATCATCATGTAGGGAAAAGTTTCCCCTACACGATTGATTCTGTGAGGATTTGCGTGTGTAGCCAGCGGCTTGCGAGAAAACGGGCTCAGAAGTGTTTGTTTACAAATGTTGATGGGCCCTTTTCTATTGTTGATCCAGAATTTCGCTCCATCATGGCCCACTTTACACAGATAAAAAGAAACACTGAATTTTCTGGGTTATCTAATGCACATAAAGGGAATGCTAGATTTGGCAGAAAATAATGGGATATTTCATGTGAATTTAAGCCAGATAACGCCTGAATCAAGCCTGATGTATGAAAGATTGCAAACAATATCGTTGTTTATGCTCGTTTGACTTGGAATTACACGAGGGGAAATTTTACGCGCTTACTAAAATTAATTATTTTTTTCTGTGTACACCACCCTAGATGGCCACCCACTCCTGATGTCCTGCGATGGCTGGTGGCAAATAGCGGAACTGTTGGTGTGTACCTGTTTTCCTCGCAGTGGGTGTTGTGATGTTTTCTTGGATTAATTTAAATTTCGATATATTGATTCCCGAAAATCTCACTTATCTTGGAGACTTCAACACACCACTGGTTACAATTCGCTGCTGACGGCAGTTGGATTAACCACACCGTTTACCAAAATATATCCTGCTGCAAACGCAACTATTTATCCAACATCCCAGTGTTTTTTTGTGAAATACAGGATTTCTCGGCTTCCTTCAAAGCGAGTATCACGTCAATATATTCCTACCCATTCCCTACTACTTGACCTGCATTCGGGCGCATGGCTTTGTTAGGGATCATCTATTTTTACACATTGAGGATGTATACTAGTCACAAGCATCAGTGTAATAACAGCTGATCTGGCAATAACGGAATAGCAAGCTCGGGCGATCAATCATGCTCTCTCGTGCTGTACATTTTTTTACACTCAACAACCATAGAGCTATTTGGTACCAATGTATTCTTCTTATTCTTCTTCTTTCTGTATTCTTCTTATTCTTCTTCTTTCTGTATGAAGGCTCCAGTCCTAGGCTGGTCGCACTCATCAACACATGAGCCGAGACCAACGGCTTTACTTCCCTTTCGAAGGAAGACGTGACCCTTAGAAAAATCTCACCGACTTCGGTTGGGACTGAACCCATTTCCACTGGGGTGCTAAGTAGCAGCCATGGTTACCACTACATCACCGGCGTTGGCGGGACCAATATGGATTAATTAAGGAATAAGACTTTGATCCGAGTACTAAATGGAAAACTTAACGTAATATTAATTGTGCACTTGAAACTCTAACTACGTCTACAGTTCGAGCCACATATCAAAATGCGAGGAAAAATTGAATTAATTTATAACAACTTACTGATTCGTCTGAAAAATTTCCGTAGAAGGCAATATCGAAAACACATGATCGCGTCCTTCAAGTTTACTTGCGGGAGGAACAAAACCAAATCAGAAATCGTTTCTCCAACCTAATGATGAAATATTTTGAAACAAGCTGGTCCAAGCCTGAATTTTAAACTCTTCTGGAAACTCTCAAAAATCCTTTAAAAAAAACTAAACTAGCGCATATGAAAGGTGATAAAGTTTCTATCACAAAATCCTGAAAAAATCATAAACTTAGAGTTTAAGCAGTTTGCAATTTGAGAATTATCAGGGAATATGTGAAAATATCATCACAGGAAATCTTTCTGATGATATTTAGAGAATTGATATAAATGAAATAAGGACTGAATCATTTAAAAATAAAGAGGTTGTGAAAAGGTTTACGCTGAAAAACAAAACGATTTGCGTTGTTATATTATTTTGTTGTAAATATAACTATTTTGTTTCATATCAGCCAGATGAATAAAAAGTATAAAAGTGGTATCTATTTGAAGCCATATGAAAATCTAACTGAAGCTTCAAGTGGTCAATTCTTCAATAAGTAAACTTTTTGAAAATATAAGTTTGAATAGAAACATGCTTTATATCAATATCAATTTAATTTTTGCAGATGAGCAGTTTAGTTGATTCAACTACCCATCAAGGGTATAGAGCTACAAATTTAATTTATAAGAAGAAAAACGGAGCGTCTTCCATTCAGGTTGCTCTGTTGGACATTACGAAGCAGTACTGAACATATTTAATTTTTCGAAAGAGCCAATAAATTTTCAGAATTTTAAGTCTATTCGATGGGTCTATATTGTGCAACATTTTCACTTCCGATCTCCTTGATTAACCTTAGGGTTTTTATATACCCCCGCATTTCCACTAAACGTAAAAGCCTTCCTGTTCCTCGAGGCTCCAAAAAAGTTTAGGTATTTTCAGTGAATATTTGAAAATAAAGTAAGATTTCTCCAAATGCACTCAAAACTCAAAAACATTCACACAAAGAGCTACTAAATTCAAACTGCTTGATTAAAAAAATGACTTCCATCAGTCGAGAAAATAAAAAAAAAAGGTTGGGAATAATATGGACGTTAAAAATTATCAGTTGAAAAAACAAACAATTGAATACCTACCGTATCCTACAGTATGCCTTGAAAATAAATGCAAATAATTCTTTTCTTTGCAGGATCTATCGACGAACGACACCGAAATGTATCTCCAAAAGACTGCTGCGGCGATATCTACTCTGCAAAATTTGCACAGGCGAAACTCGTTACGCAACTCATCACGGCAGAATTCATCGCAATCAAGTCCACTTAGTCCGGTATCTCGAAGAATGTCACCGAAGGTTTCCCCTATGAATTCATTGCAATCGCCGATACAGTCACCTCATCGAGAAAGAATGATTCATACCGAAGGCAGTCACACTTATATGCCTCATAATCAACATCAACAGATACTAAACCTGAAGCAACAGCAGAATATGCTGAATCACAAAAGGAATCTCTCACTGGATGGTTCAGAATCCTATGCTAGTGCACTGGCAACACTAGGTTATGGGAATCAGATGTCAAATAGTCTCAACTCCGAAAATATGAATGCAATATTAGATTTTAAGAAGCAACACACGCGGCACAACTCGTTTGAGGGAATGTCTTCTCTGCCACCGAAACCAATGAAATGTTTTCAAAACTTTGATCAAAAGACTGCGTACTACAGTGCGAAGGGTCAGAGCGAAGGTATTTCAGTAAACGATATCGTCGATGAAGATGACGACGAGAAACTGATTGTGATTACTTCTGCTGTAAGGGATATGACCTTGGGCACTAAGAAACCGGCTGTAGTATCGATTAAACAGCAATCATCATCATCAACAAGTGCAAAACCAGCCGGTGCACAAGCGAGAGCAACAGGAAGCACTGCAAACAAGATATTCAATCCCAAACCGGTGCCAACCCAAATGTCTTCACCTATAAAGCGATCGAGCTCATTTTCAGTAAAGGCAATGAAGCCAACCACGCCAACACTTACGCCTAAGTTTGGATCCAAAGCATCAGCAGGGACTAGAATTCAGAAATCTGCCAGTAGCACTAGTTTCAAGAAAATCGTTGCTAACTATAACGACGAGGATGATGACTTTTACATCAATGATGACGACGACCTTGAACTGGATCCAGAGTATTCATCTAGTTCAGAAATCAGTGATAAAGAAGATGAGAGTGGTGAAACTGAAAAGGAACCAATAACCAATACAAGATATAACAAAACCTTCCTTATGCGAATGGAACAAAATAAAAAACTTGCTGCTGGTGTGAAACAAGGTGTGGCAGCTTGTCCAAATACTCCTGAATTGCCACGCCGAACCCTCCAGATTCGTGGCAGCACTCGCGATCGAGCATCAATGCCGCGAGATTCGAGCCTAAACCGAATGAAACAGGACCTAAATAATTCTCGTAAATCAATCGGTCGAGAATCGATGCCGAAGGAATCCACAAGTAGCGCTGCCGGAAAACAGAAAGTACAGCCAAAATACTTAGATATATCAAAATACAAAAACCCATCTGCGGGTAGCTTTTTAAAGAAAGACGAATCCAAGAGTTATCTACTTAAATCGGAAGTGAAGAAGAGCCCAAGCAGTGCTTCAGTCGCGATGAACAAAACCGAGCCAAACAGAATGAGTACTAGAAGTGTCAAATCAGCAGGAGCCAAGCCAACATCAGCTAGTAAAAGAGAAAGTAAGCATTGATGATGAACTAATATATTCAGCGATTTTAACTCTTCGTTTTGCAGATCAAAAAGTTGCGAAGGAGCAGGAGCTGGAGATGTGGCGTAGACGCGCCAGCTATGACCCTATGAAAGCTGCTATGGAGGGCAAGAAAAAGCAAGAAGAAGCTCGCCGCCAAGTTCAAACCAATGCAGAACGAACAAGTAAATCGTGTGAAAGGTTTGCTTGTTTTTATGTGCTTCACTGCCTATGGTTTACACATTCTCCAAATCATCAACACTTGTGTCAACGCTTGTGATTTTGTATATTGCTTGGAAAACCTCATTGAAGATCTTTCAAGATTATTAAGTTTTACTATAGTTCACCCACCTTGCTAGCATTGCACGCTTTGAATCACTGCTTTAGTGTTTTTGTGAAAACTCTTCCAGCATTTCACTTGAGCTGAAATATGTGCTTTGAAATTCTGCCAAGAAATTCTCCGAAAAATACGAATTTTGGCATACCAATTGATTATTATTCGGGAAAATCCCGAGGTCCCTGAAATTTAATTTTGTAGAATGGTTCAAATCTAACCATTCGTGGTTTTTACATATGCACCAATGCACAGTGGGACAAAAGGTCCCGAAACGCGAAAGAATTCTATATCTCAGCTCGGAGTGAAACGATCTCTGTAAATGTTACCTTAACTTGAAGGAAAATTTCCAAGAAATCGAATCGGAATTGCTTGGGGAACAAATGAGCTCTTTTTACCCTGGGTCCCCTAATATTTCCTTGATGTTCAGAAATTGCTTTGCTCTGCGTGACTCAAGATCAAACAATTAAGCTAGTCCTATGTAAAATTTTCAGGAAAATCGATTGAAGTAGGCTACGTTCAACGCACGGCTTTGTGAATGATGATATGGCTAATTTTTTCCCCTAATTCTTCTAATAGTTTTGTGTTTTTCAGAAGTTTCTTTGCTCGATGTGGTTAAAGAACAACAAAATATGGCTAGTCCTATGAAAAATCGATTGGAGTTGGTTTAATTAACCGCACGGCTATGTGAATGAAGATATGGCTGATTTTACCCTAATTCCCCCAACATTTTTTGTCAGAAATTTTTTGTTTAGTGTTTTTCCTGGAGTAAATTTTCTGGAGACTTGATTAAATTTGTTTTTGTTTGGTGTTTTTCCTGGAGTAAATTTCCTGAAGACTTGATTGGAGTAAGTTTCACCACTCTGTGAATGAAGATATGACACATTTTACCCTGATTCCCCTAATATATATTTTTGTTATTCAGAAATTTCTTTGGCCGGTGTAACTCAAGATCAACAAAGAACTAGCATTGTTTTGTTGATCTTGAGTCACACCGAGCAGAGAAATTTCTAGATAACACAAAAATATTACGGTAATTAGAGATAATTCAGCCATACCGTCATTTACATAGCCGTGAATGAAAGCAACTCCATGCGATTCTGAAGAAAGTTTTACATGGGACTTGCCTCATTTTGTTGCTGTAGAAACACACCGAACAAATACATTTCTGAATTACACAAAAATATTATGGAAATGAGGGTAAAATCAGCCATAGCCATCATTCACAGAGCCGTGCGGTTAGTGAAACAAACTCCAATCAATTTTCAGGCAATTTTACATAAGGCTAGCCTTATTTTGTTTTTCTTGAGTCACACCGAAGCAATCTCTGAATAACACAAACATATTAGGAGAATCGGGGTAAAATCGACCATATCTTCGTTCACAGAGCTGTGCGGTGAACAAAACCAATTTTATTTAATTCCTCAACAAAT
This sequence comes from Aedes japonicus, assembly GCA_034211315.2. Classification (NCBI taxonomy): domain Eukaryota; kingdom Metazoa; phylum Arthropoda; class Insecta; order Diptera; family Culicidae; genus Aedes; species Aedes japonicus. The sequence goes on from JASCZW010007798.1 coordinate 27,633, forward strand.
TTTACAAAGGTTTAGCTTTACTTTGTTAATCTTGACTACCTTTGACCAAAGAAATTTATGATAAACACATAACTATTAGGGGAATAACGGTAAAATCAGCCATATCTACGTTCACAGAGCCTATAGAATAGAACTAATTTCAATCGATTTCCCAGAAAATTTTACAGAGATCTAGCATTATTTTATTCATCTAGAGTCACACTGAGCAAAGAAAATTGTGAATAACATGAACATATTAGGGGAATCAGGGTAAAATCAGCCATATCTTCATTCACATAGCCGTGCGGCGAACAAAACTAACTCTAGTCGATTCTCCAGAAAATTTTACATGGGACTAGCCCTATTTTGTTGTTCTTTAACCACATCGAGCAATGAAACTTCTGAAAAACACAAAACTATTAGGGGAATCAGGGTAAAATTAGCCATATCATCATTCACAAAGCCGCGCGTTGAACGAAACCTACTTCAATCGATTTTCCTGAAAATTTTACATAGGGCTAGCATCATTCGTTTAATAATATTCTTGCGCAGCTTACGTTTTTTGACGCATAGACTCCACAGTGGAGTCTCCACTTTGATCCCGTTTCTGCCAACCTCCGATTTCGACACATGTATGAACCATGTCGAATAAAGTCTCGCAAAGAACCGCTCTGGGTCTTCCCTTAAAGGACCGAACGTAATGTGGACGGAAACGGAACGGAAACGGCAAGTTTGACAGTAGTCGTAAATGACGTCGATATTGTCCAATTGGAATCAACTTGGATATAATCAGTTTTCTATCCGACAAGCAGGTTTAGTTAGATTGGGCCTTTCCGCTGCCGTTATCACTGCGTTCGAGCCTTAACTCAGTCGGTACAGGCACGGCTATAAAGCAACACCATGCTGGAGGTGGCTGTGTTCGATTCCCGGTCTGGTCCAGGATTTTTTCGTTAAGGAAAATCTCTCGACTCCCTGGGCATAGGGTATTGCGCATTATTATTGTTTATTACAGTCAACAGGTAAAATATTTGCCCCAATGACCGGCATCTTAAAACTAAAATCACAAAACTACAAAATTAATCAAATTAACAAAAAATACGTCTAAAACTACACTTATTTGTATCCCTGTGTACATTAAAATCAAATACAAAGTAACAACTATTGAAAAGACGACTCATGCTGCGTATTGGCTCATGGAGCCCATAGTTGGTTCTTGCCGCGGGAAGGCTCAGGAATGCATGTGCGCGTAGATTACGGCGGCGTATGTTGATGTCCAACATGCTGAGCAGTCTAGAACAATCAATGTTCCCTTGCAGGAGATCGCCAATAAAACAGGCTTTTGCCACGTCACGCCTTCCATCAAGTGGTTGAAGGTTGATGAGCTGGCACCAACTGCTATAGCTGGGTAGATTTAACGGGTCTCTCCACCTGAGATGACGTAGGGCAAATCGAATGAATTTCCGCTGGATTGCCTCAACACGCTGGATTTCATTCTGGTAATATGGAGACCAAACAACCGAACAATATTCCAGAATAGGGCGAACGATTGCGCAGTAAAGCGATTTCAAGCAATAAATATCCTTAAATTTTTTGGCAAAACGGAACAGGAAGCCTAACTGCGATGATGCCTTAGACACGACGTATGCTACGTGGTCTTTGAAGGTCACTTTGGAATCGATGAGAATCCCCAAATCCTTAACCGTCGTTTCGCGCTGCAGCTCAAATCCTGCCAAAGCATAACCGAATTGGTAGAGTTCGCGTTTACGGCCAAATGAAATCACCGAGCACTTGGACACATTCAATGTCATCCGATTGATGCGACACCATTCAGCAAACGCCCCCAGCTGTTTTTGCAGAAAAACGGCGTCTAGTGGATGCTTTATCGCGTAGAATAGCTTCAAATCATCGGCGTATGAGAGTTTTAGGCATTTGAGGATGAGATTGACATCGTTCATGTAAAGCAGGAACAAAAACGGCCCAAGGTGACTGCCTTGAGGCACGCCGGACAAAACTTTAAATGGTGACGAAACGTGATCACCGATTCTGACGGACATACTACGATCGGTTAGGTAGGATCGCAGCCAGATAAGCAAGTTGTTGCTCATGCCTAACTTATCAAACTTGGCTATTGATATCTGGTGGTTCATTTTATCGAACGCAGCGGAGAGATCTGTGTAAATAGCATCCACTTGATTACCGTTTTCAAGTTGCTTGACCAAGAAAGAGGTGAAGCACGTCAAATTAGTCGATGTCGAACGTTTAGGAATGAATCCATGCTGATCCGGCGAAATATAGTGCGCGTAGCTCTGCACTAGCTTCCGAAGAATAATCATCTCAAACAACTTGGATACTGCACTTAATGCAGCTATGCCCCGGTAATTTGAGACCATTCTCTTGCAACCTTTCTTAAACACTGGGAAAACATATGACTGTTTCCAACAGTTCGGAAATATACCAGTGGACAAAGAAAGATTGAATATCTTTGCTAACGGAGACGCAAGACAATCCACGCACTGGTTCAGTACAAGCGATGGAATGCCGTCCGGACCACATCCCGTTGAGGACTTCAATTCCTTGCCAGCTGCAATAACCATGTCATTGGTGATGGCATAATACATTCCGTAGGCAGGAAGACGGGGCACATTACTAGTGGCGAGCGCGATGTCCTGCGGGTCGAGCAGCTCGTCGGAGAAAACGTTGCTGAATTGGGAACGGAAAATATCGGCAATATCGGCGATGCAATCGGCTTCGAGCAAACCATCCGTCATCGTGGAGGGCAAACCGACTTCCTTCCGCTGATCATTGACGTGACGCCAAAAGCTTTTGGGGTTGGACTTAAGGCTTTTTGTAGACGGTCTTGATAAGCGTTATAGAGATGATCGTTCAATTGCTTGTACTCAGCATTCGCTTCCACGTAACACAATTTTGTGAAATCCGTTCGATATTTGCTGTGTCGTCTCAAAGCGGCCTGCTTCACTCTTTTGAGGCGCTTGAGAGCGGAATTCGACCAAGCTGGTTTAGGTGATTGATGTTTCATCCTCACTGGAACAAACTGATCAATGGCATATAGCAGTACACCAGACACTGTCGATGCAGCGAGGTTGACGTCAGAAACATCGAGAATCTCGTCCCAGTCAACAAGTCCCAAGAAATCGTTCATTCCGCTGAAATCGGCCTTACTGAAATCGTAGAAAACACTTTCAGAGGAATCACGGAAGCGACACAATGGATTTACCGCAAGTTTCAAAATTAATGGTGGATGATGCCGACAGATTTTTACTAGCGGTGCTGGTGCTTCAATAACTGTGCAATCCTTACACAAATCGTCACTAACAAAGCACAGGTCAAGCATGCGATTATACTCGTTTTGAACGCCAGTCAGCTGCCTAAGTTGAGCGGTACTATACGCATCAAGCAGTTCTCGTGATGTCATGCCAATCGTAGATCGCGAAACGATAGGAAAGTAGTGCCCAAGAGAATTTTGCTGCCAAGAAATTGTGCTTAAGTTGAAATCGCCGAGAATCATCACCTTGTCCCTTGGATTCAACTGCGAAACGACCCAGTTCAGCGAGTCAAGATGCTTCTCGATTAGAATTGCCTCATTTACTCGGTCGGGGGGAAAGTAAATCACGCAAACGTAGAGCGAAGCATCGTCGGTAGCCAATGCAACCCATATTTGCTCCACCGATGTGCTATTGGGAGGATTGACCGAACGGGATTTGAATCTGGAATGAACAGCTAGCAGAACACCGCCACCGATACTCTTGTTGCTGTTAGAAGGAGACCGATCTTGTCGATAAACGTTGTAGCAATCGTCAAAGAGTTGATTCGTCGTAGTATTCCCGTTAAGCCAGGTCTCGGTGAGAGCGTAAATGTCATAGCAACCATCACTAAGGGCCAATTGATACTCGGCAAGGGAACTGTTGATCCCGCCAACATTTTGGTAGTACACCAGGACACTCGAAATAGCAGCTGCAGCTTGTCTTGGTCCTCGGGGGGCAGATGGATGAGCCACCGATTGATCAGCTGCAGGCCGAGGCTGATGGTTGTGGCTAGAATGAGTGGTTTCGATCAGACTCTGGACATTCGTAGAAGTAAAGGAATACTCGCCGGGTACAGGTTGCTGGAAGACCCTCTCACCGCATTCGACAACAGGACCAGGACGACTATGTAGAACGACGGCGGCATGTTTCAGGACTGGGTCGAAGGGCTCGAGGGCTTCCAAAGAGCTTCCTACGGCGCGTCCTGGTGTCCGGAGCGGCTGACACTGTGATCTTGCTGTCTCGTAGCGATTGGTCGAAGCTTTATCATTACTGTCCAGTTTTTCATCTAGCAAATTCGCGAGGGCTTGCCATACAATCATACTAATGCTAAAATAGTAACTGGCATCAAAGGCTCTTAATTAATAACTGTGGAAGAACACTAAGTGGAGAGCAAGCAATAAGCTAGTTACGAAAGCAATCAGCTTGAAATGCTAAGAAAGAACCGTTCCGTGAATTGTTCGAAGGCTCTTCTTCGTGAAGCTAAGGCGACGAAACCACACGATGGTTCCTTTTGATTATTGTCTCTTCCCAGTTCAGATGATGATCCATAGCTTGGTTCAGGATGGATGGAATCCTACATTGAGAATTGCAGTTGTTTTCAATTTGATATTTATGTTACTCTTCCGTAATGACGGTTTGATTGAAGCACGTGAACTTGTCGGTTTAAACCTTGAATTACCTGTTTGTGATAATAGTCCATGTTTCGGATCAATACTAATGATGTCATTCAATGATCTGTTCTGTAATGGTGGGTCGCCCTCAATGGGTACGTTGCTTTGACGTGTGCGTGGATTTTACATTATTCTGTTAAAACATATTCTGTTAAACGCAAACGTATCCATTAGAGACTCTTAATACTAACGACGTTAAATTTTACCCACGTTCTATCAATCGCAGGAGGCTTCGATTATAATCTAAGCAACAAAATCGACTGGATCATTATTCCCGGCCACAATTACGGGTACGATCAAATACTTATTTTCCTGAACTCATCGAATGCTTCCGATTTAGCAATTATTTTAAGGCTGAATTGAAGAATCAAAATAAAAATTGGTTTTGTTCGTATTAAACCGATATTTCTTTTAAAATATCCTTTCTAACGTTTGCATTAAAAAAAAAATGACTTTTTTTTCGGATGGTGATAAAAAATAGCTAAGACAGATAATTGGTTTTGAAAAATTTCCCATGGAAAGTAATTATTTAAGCTTACTTGCAAAAAACTTCTTCGCCCTTGCGAGTGGCCTTCCGGCAGTTAACCGGAACATTCGCCATGGGGGACGAAAACATTTATCAATTCCTTCTCAGTTTTTGCGACAAAATTGTTGGATAATATCTTACACTTCAAGTTGGACCAGAAATTCTCGATGGGTTGCAGCTGGGGGACATTGGGCGGGTTCGCCGACTTGGGTACCACATCGATATTCAGCCGCTCCATCTCCTCCAAAGATCGCCAACGGCCAAAACACCGCGTCTTCACCCTTACGGTATTTCTTAACGAACGGCGCAACTTCCGGTAGGCATTTCGTACTATAAAGTACCCCGTTCACGGCCAATCCGGAGCAAAAGAAGAGCGGCTTTAACATCCTCTTCTCGCTGATTGTCACCCACAGCTGAACCTTCTTGGAGAACTTGGTGTGTGAAATGAACTTCATCTCAGAGTTCACTTCCTTCGTGGGGGAAGTAAAATACGAAGTTCCCTGCCAGTCGAACCAGTCCCGGCTGAACGTCTCTTTAATAAAGACATCCAATCCAATCCAATCGTTGCCATCCAGATAGGGCTCGTCGTCCATCACCACCACCACGTCGCGGTTAGCCGGGAAAATCGAGTTGACGTTGCCGCTGCGTCATTGCCTGCAGCTCCGAAACCAGTGGACGCGACATCCGCTTCCTGACATGTATGTTCATGTTCGACAGGTACTTTTTCACTGTTTGGCCGGTTCAACCGACCTCCCGGCCAAGCGCACGCAGCGATGTAGCCACTTTTTCCCTTTGGAGCTTCATGTCGCTCAGGGTCATCGGCCGTCCGAAACCGGGCTTTCTTTCGATGCTCTGATTGTTGTCTAACAGTGCCAAGATGCTGTAGGTGCCGGAACGGACGTATCCGGCGTCCACAAAGTGCCGCACGATGTCCGTTTTCGACGCGGCGGGGTGCCGTTCTTTGAACGCGCACACTTCTGAACGGAGTCGCTTCACTGGTTTTGCCATCACGGTTAGAGTTCGACTGATAGAGCTGTCAAGTGTTGTCTGCTGACTCATGGGTTACTATGATTGATGCTGCATGGGTAGTTTCGTGAGTTCGAGCACAAATTCTCACCACATGGACAATGTTTTTCTCATATCATCAATGCATGATTATTACAATATGAATAACAATCTTTCATCATATCTTCGATACCACTTTCAATATATATTCCCTCTTTTTCACAGTATATTGATGAGTGTGATGGGCGCTATATAAAACTCATAAAGAATATTTGCAGCATCCAGCTTGAAAATAATGTAGATATTAAAACCTATCTAGACAACTAAAATGGCATCTTGGCTTCCCCTAACTTAACAACTATGCAATCTAAAGTTTTAACAGTTCGTTTAGATACAACAATCTTTGTTTATCTATTGGCGATGTAATTGAAATTAAGTAAGGGCAATTTATGATTTATGAGCACAATTATGATTATGCAGAATTAACGTGACTTTCAAGTCTGGACTCTACACGGAAGAAACAAAGTACCTAGAATTGAGTATTTTTAAACTTAAAATTGAGTACTGTTGTTGAACTGGAGAGATGGGTAAATTTGATTCTCCACATTACTCAATGGGTGAGTACTTCATTGACAACTCATTTTTGAGTAAAAATGGAAGTCATTTGCATACTTTTATTATTTGAAGTATATTAGATTTAAAAACCGAAAAACAATAAATATGTTACGGTATTAAACTAGCTGTTATTGTTAAAAATCGCGGAAATTAAACAACAAACAAAATCCATAAAATTATCAAGTAAATTTATGTTTTTATGCTATCATCACGAGAAAGGCACTTTATTTTAAAAGTTGTGCATTTGCTAACTAACCGTGCGGAAAAGTGCTCTTTTTTTTGGTTTTTACGTGTTTTATTGCATTAGGTTAAACTTACCCACCATAAACTTTGGATACAGTTACTCAAATTTGAGTACTATGGCATATACTCAATTTGGCTTACCCCACCGAACTCCAGAGTTGGGTGAAATGAACTTAATTTTGGGTACTTTGTTTCTTCCGTGTACATATCGATCCATTAGCACATGAGCCGGAACCAACGGCTTTACTTAACCCTTTTCGAAGGAAGACGTGATCAGATATTTTGACTATCAACCCACAAATTTTTGGATAGAAAGATATTTTTCGTATGTTAATATAGCATACATTTTCATGTCATTATGTCGAGGAGCTAAGAGTATGAGAACAAAATGTTTGGTGTTCCCATAGTACTTCCCATAAAAACTTCAAAGGGCCAGTGCAGTTCCTGTTCGCGACCAGTTAGGTTCAAAATTTGGGAGAAGAGTCAATACCTGATTCGGAAACGATTAAGTGGGGTGGAGGTGAATCGATACTTTAAATCACCTTACTGAGTATGTATATGTAATACGGGGTACCGAGAATGTTGTTCTAACGCGAATCAAGAAAATGAATGCTAGCGATGATTCTTCTGTGTTGCTGTGTTGTTGGAGAGTCTCATACTACAAGTTTTATTTGTACGTCTTATAGATAAGATCGAATGAAGCTAAAACTGTACATAATGTTTAATGTAGCTTTTTCATTATACGGGTTGCAGCCCACCAACTCTTTAACGATTGCACGTGTCGGTAAAGAAGTTTGGGAAAGTCTGGTTTAATGATTAAGTTTTGATGATTTGTGTTTATGAATTATAATATGACTCTTAAGATTAGCGAAGTAACCTGAATAAACTTTATATTTACAGCTCCGTATTGAGGTCTCAATCTTGTCATAGTGGCGTTGGAGTTGGAACAAATCGCTTGTATTTCAGCAATATCAATAATAATACCAATGCGAATATAAAAGCGATTCTCGATCATCCAGACAACAACAGCAGCAGCAGTCAACCAAGCAACCACTGGACGCTCACGTCAACCGAATCGAGTGATGATTTCGACGATGAATACACTAACTAAGGCTCTTTTAAGCGTGGTTTTTAGTTTTTAAGTTCCCACTAAAGCATAACTTAACATCTCCCATCAATATATCCCTCCCAGACTACAATCTAAATTATCTAAACACTATCGAAAGTATTCTGACGTCAAATGTCATACATATTATTTCCAGTGAACACTAGATGTATGAATGTTGACATCAAGTCAGGCTATATCAAGTAAAATAGTTTGTAGTTTGAGCGGGCTATTAAACGCTTATAAACAAGAAGTGTTGATTTGCGAAAATGTGCCTGAAATAATGCTAAAAAAACGTACAGTTCAAGTATAGAACAGAACACGAGAAGCTTTTGTGGGTAACGCTTTTGTGAACATAAGTACACACCTGGAAATAGTCATGAAGTTAAGGTGCTGACAAGCAACATTTTAGACAAAAAAAACACTTCTCAAAGAATGGTGAATTTTTCAGCCATTACAAACTCATGTGAAATGAGACGTTTGTTTATATGCTATCCTTTGTGTCAAAGTTGGACACCGTGTAATGTGTGTATATCAAAAATTATCATCACAGAAGATGTTTTTGCTTTGATTGAAAAAAAAAGCTCAAAGTTATTTTGATAAAACATGATCCTGCTGCTATCCAAAATGCATCAAGAAACACAGTATCATCAAGTTGACTTTTAACTTTTGTACGTCCTTTTATACGTCCTTTTGATATTCACCCCTATTACAGGTTTCGAACGATGTGGAAGTTGCATTGCAATGGACAATCTATAGACACTGTATACAGACTGGTTTATGCATTAAAATAGAAACAACATGCTTGGGCTCTATGACTTTCCCTCTGCCACAGCTAAATTAGCTTTTCCGTTTAGCTGTACTTTTTGACAAGCATATACCAGCCTATGTACAAAGTCTGCAATCAAATCTCACACAACATAATTGCACGTAAAAGAAGGCATTGATTTTGTTTTCTTCGAGAATATGTGACGTTACTGTTAACCACCAATTCATGAAAAGAACGTTTTAAAATTATTTTGAGCACATTTTCCTGACTACGCTGATAACATGCTAGGGTTAATTTTACCACTTCCTATACAATTGTTTGTACTGGTTATAACGGCACATCTGATTAACCAAAAATCAATGTATCATTATACCATGCATTTTATATGATGCGGAAAAATATGTAACCCCATCCGTTCCTTTGTGCTTTTACACGAAAAGCAGCTTGTAATTCCTTCGAAAGTAGCAGTTATATGCATAATAGGATAAGCGACAACGACCGATTATGGATTCATTTATAGAATTATTCGATTGCAGCTGCAATACATTCACATAAACTCGAGTTTATATGTAAAGGTATGCCTATTTTATTGTTAGACTACCAAGAAAAGTACCGTTAATCCAATATTATTTGCTGAATTTTCACCAACAAAATTATTGAGCAATTATTGAAATCTGTTATTCTAGTAAATTGTATTGATAGGTTGTCGACTTGTGTGCTTTAAGTGAAAATCAAGAATTATTTTACCAGCCTCTCTATCTAACATATTTTTTAAAGGCAGAAATACTCTATGGAAAGTACTTTTTCAAAACTGTTAAAATCTACAGTAACTTGGTTAATGTTCCGTCTTCGAACGAGCTAGGCTTAATGATGATTGAATTTTCTTTGTTACGATGGACTTTGTCTGATGTGATTAGAATGACGTATTAAATACCTTCATGTTACTTTCCATTACGTTTGGAATTTGTTGTTATAATCAAATCACATTTTTTATTCGGTTGTGCACCCATACTCATTCAGAAGAGTTATTTAAGCTACAATTGAAAATTCAAACATAGAAGAAAAAAGTTAAACACATTAAAACATAAAACGAACTGAGTTAGTTACAACGTACTTGATTAAGATTTATTTGAAATTGTAGCAGCACAGCCTTTCGTTAGAGCTTTCGTGAAGAAAATACGTTTTATATAGAATTATAAAAAATATAACAAATATAATTTGTTTCATTGTAATTTATCATTAGCTAACATTTTATACATGAATCATTTTAAACTTAAGATTGTTCATAACCGTTCTGTGGAGTAAAATTATTTTCATACAATATATGTGTTTGTGTCTGTTTTTATTTATCAACCATTTTAGGTGTACATATTAAATAATACTTCTCGTACACAAAGTTCTGTCTGATTGAATGTTCTTGGTTCACTAGCAACGTTGAAGGCTGGGATCTGTTCTGAATAAGATAAATATGAAGCAAATACTGTTTGAGAAGTCTCCGTAAGCTTAGTTGGTAAAGGAACAGTTTTTGTTCCAGTTGTTCCAGAGTCCAAAAACCACGTATACAATTTAGTTTCGGAATATTGCATATTCCCGAGTTGATTGTGGTTTTCTTCATCTTTCTTTTTTGGGTGCTTCTGGCATTCTTTTGCTCCAGGTGGATCGAATCGTCATGAAACTTAAATGGCTTCTTTTTTCAAATTTCGGATCCACCAACGTGCTCATTTATCTATTCCTCGATTATCTTTACCTCCTTCTTTTTCACATTATTATGGAGAACCGCCCAAAAATTCTCGATTGGGTTCAAGTCAGGGCCATTCTAAGGATTTGATGCAACTGGAAAAAAAGACGAGCGTTTTCTTGGCCGTATGCTTGGGATCACTATCTTGCTGAAAGGTGTTCTTGCCAGATTATCCACTGCAAACCCCGAAAAGCAGCCCCAGACCATAATATAACCTCCATCGTGTTTAATGGTTGGCTGGAGATGCCTGCAGTCTTTCATCACTTCTGCGCCATACTCTTTGCCACCGTTCCTTGTTGAACAGCTCAAACTTGGATTCGCCCGACCACACAACACGTTTCCAAAACTCTAGAGGCTTACTTATGAGGATTCTGGCAAATTGGAGCTGTTTTTACTTCTTCCGTTATTCCGGCTGATGAACGGTCGCTGGCTTTTCAACCTTTGCTCAGCGGTGCGTCGCCGGATAACGCGATCCGAAATCAGTAGGCTTAGCTTCTCTTTCATTTCGCTGTTGGTGATGAACGGATTTTTTTTGATCTCTCGGATGATTTCACCGAGAGGACTGGTGATCCGTTCTAAGTTTTCGTCCACATCTCGGCCGATCAGCAACACTTCCAAGCTTCAAGTGCTACAGAAAAATCTTCTGAACTGCACTACAGCTCACTTGAAATCTCTCGGCAACTGTGTGGTTTCGGACCTGTTGAGAAATTTGCTTGCCACCCACGTTAATCGCTTTAAAATCACTTCCGGTGAACTCAACACGTCTACTTTTTCGACTTGCGGCAGAGCTTTGAGGTGGTTCTAAACAACGAAACGTCAAAGCTGTGATTCACGGGGGGTATACCAGCGGATTCTTTACGGAAAATTATATTACCCAGCGGTAATTAACGAGTATATTGAAATAAACTATAAGTGTGAAATTTGTCAAATGTGTTGAAAAGAAACTGAGCATGTGTAAATAGAATGGTTCTTATTTGTACAGGACTTAAAAGGAGTTTCTTACATACGGTCTATTGATCTTTTTTTACGCCCGCCACTGTATAACGGCATACGTAGTGTTATTGTTTTGTTTATCATTTTTCTGCTGCTTTTCCCTGCCGTTTTGTTGTATGTATTTCTTCCGGGTCTTTTGCTTGGGTCATGCATTCCTCCGGTGTCTGGCTGTCTTGCAAAGGAAACATTTTACTGGTATACAAGATATGCCTCTTCTCATTATGAAGTAGGTGGATATTTTCTTTTTCATATCCATGTTGTGAACGCGTCGAAGTTCAACCGAGAATTTCTCCCGAATAACACGCTTCAATTTTTCGTATTTCCCCAGTACAACCTCCAAATAATTGTCAAAACTGGTGGTAAATCATACACGAGCACATATTGGATGTATTCACCCGCTTGCGACATGCATACTTCTGATTGCGTTCCATTTGAACAATGAAGGAATAAATTTTCCAAATGGAAGGTCAATGTATGAAGCTTCGCCTGCTCGGATTTATACTTCATAAACAGGATTTCCTCTGCCATCTGATATGCAGCCTCAATTTGACCGGGAACCATGTCCAACACTTTCAACACTGGTAGGCTTCTCGCTTGTATTGTATTGGACGGTATTCTTAATTTCATAATTATTTAGGCAACGACCAAAGCGATTGATTTGCTGGCAACAAATAATGGACAATTAAAGTTGTATATCAAAACTTCTATGGAGCAATGCATAAAATTACTTTGCATATCGCTACCAAAACGGGTGATGAAAAAGTTTTAGTGCTCCTTTTGGTCAGGGTTCTCAAACTGTTTTTGCTTACGACCCACATTTCGAAATTATATTTGCTCGTAACCCATCAAGATGAAATTCGGATGTAACATATTGGCATTTTCATTTCATGGAAAGATTTCAATTGATTCACTCATCTAAGCAAATTTCAGAAGACACAGCGTATGTGTGTGAAGAATGCGTGCGTATTTTGTGTTTTAATGCAGTCCTGGCCGCTCGGTACACTACTCTACGCTCCTATCTATCCGCTTCCGTTTTTGCACACTGAACGCGTCTTCTGGTTTTAAGGTTGGTGCCTTATGCATGAGGTGCATCAACAAAAAGATCCTTAAAGAGCTCCTTCGTCTTCCATGTCCACTCGCTCGTTTTCGTCCTGCTTTCGATTGCTGGTTGGTGTTGATTTGCTGGTGTTATATTGCATCGCCCGATGACCCCTCGCACACTTTTGAGTATATGTTCCACACCAGCGATAAACTGCAATGGATTCACGATCGTTTCTTAATAAGGGAACGTCCATTAATTACGTCACGCAAAAAATGACTTTTTATAAACCCCCCCTCCCCCCCTTGTCACGTTTTTTGTATGGACCTTCAAATTTTTTTGTATGGATCGTCACGTTTTCCCAAACCCCCCCTCCCCCCTTACTGCGTGACATAATTAATGGACCTTCCCTAAGTGCTATCGGTACTTTCGTTCGCCGGCCTAACTTCCTACACACATAGATTTTTTTTACAGAAATCTGTAAAGTTTTACCGAATTCTGAACAGCTGAAAGTTCGGTAATCCAATTTTATGGATTTCGGTAAAATTTTACCGAAATCCGGTAAATTTTTTACAGATATCTGTAAAATTTTACCGAAATCCGTAAAATCGGATTACCAAACGTTCAGCTGTTGAGAATTCGGTAAAACTTTACAGATTTCTGTAAAAAAATCTAAGTGTGTATAGCTATAGCTTACAGTCGGTTGTAGCCTCTTACGTTGGTACATCGGAACCACCCTTTTTCTTCTCAAGCGTTGAAGTCTCCTTCATCAGGTCTTCCTTCAGTCGAATATTGATGCCTAGCAACTGTATATGATGATTCTGTTGTTTTTGGCCATTACAAACCTTCATATGTGCTGGAAACCACTTCTTGGATAGAATAACCCAACACGTTTATTGAAGCCAATCCCACCGTTCAACACGATGATCAAAGCGTCGTGATTCTTCCTCTCTAAGCGGTGAGCCACTGCCTTCATGTTCATCGTTCTTGTGCTTTTTCAGCTCGTCTTTCCCTCCTGGCGTTTGCCATTTCCGAACAGGGATTTGAAGCCTCCTTTGGTGTCTGCTTTGCTTCAGCTGCTGTCTTCAGTAGTTTCAGGTCTTCCTCGGCCCGTTGTGTTCACGTTCAGCAGTCGACAGGGTGGATTTGATATCTGTCATTGGGTACTTGATCCTAGTGTAAACGTTATTCCAATCCTTTACAAACTCCAATCCTCAATCCTTTACAGAGCTCGTCGATCTTCTTCTTTAACCTCCATCATGTTAGATCTTCCAAGTTGCAGTCCTAGTAAAGCCGTGTTGCTGGGGGATTGAGGATTTCCCCAAACTCTTGGAGTTTGTGCTGCTCTCCTCAAGGCTTGTCACTGCTGGTAACTACAGTTTCGGCACTGGTGATCTTGGCACTTATCCACTTTTCGTATAAATGTTCGCACTTACGTGTTGTCGGGCGTTTTTTGTCGCCATTCTTATTTTCATTTCTTTTTTTTTCTCCGTTGTTCTCCATTCTGTCTGGTTCCCCTCTTCACACTATAGACACTCATGTAATAGACCGGACAACGTGATTCTGGCACAATGGATGTATCCAAAACAACTGTCAAATCGTATGGGAAATGTTCGTTTTGGATACAACATGGCGGCACGTTGTCCGGTCTATTACTTGAGTGTCTATACTCCACACTCGAGCAGCTATCTCCACACGACCAGCCATTGTAACTCAGTTTTGAGTCGTTTTTGACTCACTTTCAACATTAGTGGAGTCACTCAAATTTGAGTAAATGTAACCAGCCATGTCCAAACACTACACTGCACACCAAACTACTTTTTACCACGCCAGCGCGTGCATTATATTCGCCACTTTGACTTCGTGCTTCCAGACGAACACACAACGCCGTGGGTACAACACCAATGTCAGTGCTCGTGGTTTGGCTTCGGACACCTTGATTGATGTTTCGGAAAACACCACAGCCGAGTGTTTCCAATTGTGTCCGATTGCAGACTACACGCGTGGTTTATTTATTTTCTTTCTAACCGAGCCGTGCTTGTTAAATTCTATCAACTTATGCGTCCGTAACCTAACAGCCAAGAAAACTAACCAATAAGCCAATTATCAAATTTTTAGAATCATCCGACGAGCATTGCTTTATCCGTGGCCACCAGTGTCATACTGAGTGTATGTTGAGAGCTTTCTTGTGATCGTAACTACTCGGCTCGTGTATTTTCCCGAAAATCAAACACGATGTCAAAAGCAATACTCGAGCGTGTACAGTGTACACTCGTGTCGTGTCCTTTGGGTTGCGGGCTCATCTATAAGCACGACACTAAAGTGGTGGATTACAGCCACATGGTGGTGTTTGTAGTCAAGTTCGGCTCACGTGCAGAACGGTCTGGTGTTTTTACCAAGGCTGAATGTAACTAGTATTGACAAGTCGACATATCGAAAACATCGACTCAAATCAAATGGATGTTTTTGATTTGTCGACTTGTCAATCCCAGTAACATTTACTCAAATTTGAGTGAAACTTTTTAAGAAAGTAAAGTGATATGGCCAAAAGACGTTCGAATGTACACAAGTAAAACGCGACAAACTGTTTTAAAGTCGAGCGAAAAATAAAGTCTTTTAATTATCTTTTCATACAAAGTTGTCGAGCATAATAAAAGGAAAGAAATTCACACATACATATATAAAACAGGAAAAGATTGCAGGGTTGTACTTATCCACGAGGGGCGTTTCCATAGAGATCTGATGATAGCAGAGTTTGTAATTCTCAACACACCCACTCAAACGCTGCAATCAAGTATTCCAATACTCGATCGTAACTTCTGGAACGCTGGAGCAGGAAGACCTTTGGTTAGCATGTCTGCCTGCTGTTCTGCTGACGGTACGTAGTCCACCTTGATGCTATTGGCTTCGATGAGTTCCCTCACGTAGAAGTATTTAACGTCAATGTGTTTGAGTCTTCCTGTATCCTTGGGGCTGGCAACTATCTTCATTGTAGATTGATTATCTTCGTGAAATGGTACTGGACTATCCGATTTCCAACCCAAATCCTGCAGCACGCGTATCAACCATTGACCATGACACGCTGCTGCGCAAAGAGCAATAAGTTCGGCTTCCGTAGACGATAGTGATACTGTGGGTTGCTTCCTCGCGAACCAGCTAACTGTTGCACCAAAACCTTGAATACAGCTCCGGAAACAGACCGGCGATCCGTTACATCGTTGGCCTAATCCGCGTCAGAGTACGCTTCCAACAAAGCTCCATCGTTGTCTGCCTGGTATACGAGTCCAAAATCCAATGTTCCTCTGATATACCTCAGCACTCTTCGCAGATGAGTCCAGTGTTCTTCGTTGAAACAGGCTTGGAACTGGCTGAAATAATTTGCGGCTGCAGCCAGATCCGGTCTCGAAGTCATGGAGACGTACATGATACAGCCCACGAGCTCTCGGTAGGGCTTATCAATCTTCTTGGTATCATCCCCTTTTCCAAGTCGCAGCCTATGTTCCATTGGCGTGGAAATAGGACGACAATTCTCCATACCGAAACGTACCAGCAGACTCTCCAAGTAGCTTCTCTGGCTTATGCGCATAATCTTCTTAGCATAATCACGAACTACCTTCATTCCCAAGAAACTCTTAACTGGTCCGGCGTCGGTCATCTCGAACTCTTTCGACATAGCTTGCTTGACTTCCAGTACGATCTCCTTCGATGGGCTGACCACCAGTACATCATCCACATACAACACCAGGATGACTTGACGCTTCCCTGATCCCCGAACGTACAGACGGAGGTCACTTTCACTGCGCTTGAAACCAAGTTCGTTTCTGTCTTCCTGGTGTTGTATGTGGATGATGTACTGGTGGTCAGCCCATCGAAGGAGATCGTAGTTCGTTCACAAAAGCGTGTCACATTTCAGACGAGAAATACGCACTCCGAACTTAGCGGTGACTAACGCCTCATAATACTGAAACCACTGGATTACTTCGTCCTTCGTTTTCATCGGAAAAATCATCACGAAATGCGACCAATCGTCTATGAACGTAACAAAATACTGTTCACCATCGCGACCGATCGGCGTAACCGGCCCGCAAACGTCAGAATGAACTACTTCCAGCACACGTGACGATCGCTTGCCTTCGCACACGGAAAAAGGCTTTCGTGATTGTTTACCTACGACGCAGGGTTCACAAACAATTTCACTTCGGTTCATGTTCTTATGAGGCAATAACCCGTCAACCATTCCCTTACCGATCAGCTGTTTGAGATGGTTCATGTTCAGATGCCCGAATCTACGATGCCACAGTTCCAAGTCTTTCGTAATTCGTCCGCATGCTAACATCGATTCACTCGCATAATCAGCAATCGCGTAGAGATCCAGCTCATATAGCTTTCCGGTACGTACACCGGTTGCAAGCACTTTAGAACCGTTGTAAATCTTCACCTTTCCGTCACCGAAAACAACCTTCATTCCTTTCATCTCTACGTTCAACACCGAAAACAAATTGAAACGCAAAGAAGGCACAAATAACACATTGTTAACGATACATGGAACAGCTTCACCATTCACGATAGACAACAGTCGTATGGTTCCAGAATGCCGTGCCACGATCGACTCACCATCTTTGGCGACGGCAATTTCGATCGGCTTATCAAGCGGTCGCAATTCGTCAAACAGTTTCGCATCGTTCACTAGATGGTCTGAACAACCGGAATCTATAAACCACTGCACGCGTTTCCGATCCGGAATAATGTCACCGTTCTTCAAAACCAAGAACGAAACAGCATTGCCGTCTGCCATGTTCGCCTTCGATCGGTTTTTCTGGTGTTTTTCGGTAGTTTTCTTCTGATTCTTCGGACACTCTGAGAGTTTATGACCTCTTGTTGACACCCGTAGCACTGAAAACTCTCTTCTTCTTATCCTTCTTCGGGCCCGCGAATGCGGCACCATCAGATCGCGGAGAAAACGGTTCCGCACTACTACCGTTTCGTTTAATTTCTTTCGTCTAAAAGACGACACTTTACAAATTCGAGTGACAATCCTTCTTCTGGCATCGTTTCTAATGCTGTCACAACAGTAGCAAAACTCGGTCCGAGATGAGCAACAAATGGCATATCACGTCAATATCCTCGATCACTGCTCCTGTGTTCCGATATTCGCGCACTAATCGGTCAAACCGAAGAAAGTGGTCCTGAAGAGAACCAGACTCATAACGTAAACATAGCATTTTTCTCTTCAAATGCATTCTACTAGCGATACTCTTTCGCTCAAATACACGCGTCAAAGCATCCCAGATTTGCTTTGGTGTTGTTTTCTCCTGCACGTACTCTAGTTGAGTATCGTGTATGCGTGAGATCAACAACGATTTACATTTCCTGTCTTTCTTCGCTCGCTTCTCACGTTTCACTTGTTTCGCACTTTTCGCTTCTGCTGTGTCGCTCGCTCTATCCGCCAAGCCTTCCACTTCAGCCGCCTCTCTCCACACACTCCAAAAGCTCGTACTCCTCGAGCACAACTTTCATGCGGAATTTCCACGCGGTGAAATTTGACCCGTCGAATAGGGGCAACAGAAATCGTTCGTTTCTGTCTTCCTCTGTCATGATTCCACTTTACTTTAATCACTTCGCGACACTGGGCCCATAACCTAAAGTGATATGGCCAAAAGACGTTCGAATGTACACAAGTAAAACGCGACAAACTGTTTTAAAGTCGAGCGAAAAATAAAGTCTTTTAATTATCTTTTCATACAAAGTTGTCGAGCATAATAAAAGGAAAGAAATTCACACATACATATATAAAACAGGAAAAGATTGCAGGGTTGTACTTATCCACGAGGGGCGTTTCCATAGAGATCTGATGATAGCAGAGTTTGTAATTCTCAACAGAAAGTGAGTCAAAAACGACTCAAAACTGAGTTAAAATGGCTGACCGTGCACTCGTTGTAGATAGTCGCCTATCATGATCCTATGGCTATCTTTGTAAATTTGATTGCCATGGTAGGGTTATCACGGTCCTTCATAAGGACCATCTTCAGAGCCGAGTCGTCGTAAGTTGTGAATGTTACATCTGAACCTACTTCCCACCAAATGTGGGGTCGGGTTCCAAACGAATCCGGAGGCCTGCCAAGATTTCATCGGGAGGACGGTAGCCACACCATTAGTTCGCTTGTCATTCCTTTCAACACAGAGGAAGCAAAACAAATCGACAACCAGCCCTGCGCGTCAAGTCCAATCCGTAAATCCACACTATATCCATTATTCGAGGCTGTGACCAGTACACCGTAATTAAAGGGTGTACAACAGTAATGTGTGTGAGTCGATTATAGTTTTTATTAATAGGTAAAATTCTTTTTCTTTTTCAAGTTCAGTTAATACAGAATACAGAAGAAATATTCAGCTAAGCTTCCTTTTTACCGAATGCAAATTGCCGGATCTTTCGTTTAACACCTGCCATACGATTTTGTACAGTCTCCTTGTCCACTTTATTCGCCGCAGAACGCTAGTTTGCCTTTAACTGTTTCTCGCTCACTACAGATTTTTGAGTCTTCTTAAGGTTCCGCTTGACGATAACCCAATATTGTTCGATTGGGTGGACCTCTGGCGTGTTGGGAAGGTTCTTGTCCTTGAGCACCATTTAAACTTTGTTGGCAGCATACCACTCCATGACCTTTTTTCGTAATGGTAAGATGCCAAGTCCAACAAAAATAGAACGGAACAAATGTGTCGCTTCAGGAAAGGCAGTAGACGTATTTGTAGGCACCCGCTCAGATAAATTTCCTGGTTGACGGTTCCGGTCGCAATGCAAACGTTGCTCTTCAAGCCACAGGTACAGATGGTCTGCCACACCAGATATTTCTTCGCGAACTTTGAAGTTTAATGTGCTTGAAAATATCTGCCACCTTTCCCCGTGCGGTTGCTGTATAAAATTCCTGTTCAGGTAGCTATTTAAAGTCTGCCAAACTTCGTCAGCTCGTCGGGTAAAACTTTCGCGATCTTTCCTTGGCCGATGTGTTTTGATTATCGTCGCGATTTGGAGTCACCACTTTCTTGTAAGTCGACAGTCCAGCTCGTTTTTAAGCTCTATCCACGGTTGAAGGCGCCACTCCCAGCTTCTTTGCGACATCTCGGACAACTCTTTTTGTCATCGCTGTGGCCTTCGGCTTTCGTTTCCCCCCGATCTTGTTTTCCTGGCTGTCGACAAACGTTCACCGAACACTTTTAATACGTTGGTAACAGTTGATTTAGCCATATTCAACGACATTTTGATAGCTTAAGTGCTAATCTCAAAATCAAAATAGAAGTATGATGCTACACGCACACATCTTCAAAATGAAGGGTGTGCAAACATATTTAATGCACGTTGAAAGGAAGTGCGTCAAGTTTAAGCCGACCAAATTTTCATCGAAACACCCTTTAGTACTTTACTGGTTTCAATCCTAATGTGCTGGTTTGCACGCCTGCGGGAATGGGCTGAGCTGCTTAAAGCGACTATAGCTTGCTTATCAACGTTGCACCCGCTGATTGGCACATGAGCCCCCTCGGGAGGGCAGTGGTACAGAGTCCTCAGAAAACATACACAGGATAAATTGTCCACGAACCCACCCGCTGGCTCAGAAATATCCAACAACACGAAACAGGCGAAAAAGATGATGATCATCAGACACAGTTTCGAATTGGAGTCCAATTTCATAATAACATGACATAGAAATGGTCCTTTTACAGATTAACCTATGGTAACTATGTTAGGACTTTTACTTGCTCTAAACCACCAAGCTCGAGCACCTTAAGCGAGTTAAAGGTCATCCCGAGGGACTGGCAAATGAACTCCTTCAAAGACCCTTACTAAATGATCAATCGATAGCAGCGACGGACAATGTGTACAAAAGGCAGGAACTTAATCGTAATAACGTAATAACGGATATTGTCCAGCACTTACTGGGAATTTCAAGTTGATATGGATCGTTGTGTCGTAATTCCAACTGGGTGAGCATTTCGACGATAACCCGGGCTTCTCGGTCTATTTTACGCCGTCGGTAGTGGATATATATGTTAGCAATTGTTGTTTATAGGGTATGTGTCTCTTGACTCAGCCTATTATGCAACCAGCGATCACATTTTTCATTATAACTCATAAAGTTTTTAAGCTGTAAGCGAGATTCAACTAGTTAAATACTTGCAAAGATAAGTTTGATAAGACATTTGGTAGCCTGTATCACTAAAAGTTACAAAACTATTTTTATAAAGCCATAAACTTTCGAGGGATGTGGATTTAATGTCGGTCTATAAGCACCAAATTGGGTCTATTCGTGGATGCAACTTCGTCCCATTCGAAGGATTTATTACTAAATGCAGTCTTTGTACGGTTTTTTGTTTCTAATTTTATGAATTAAAGCATTGTAAGCTGAACTGGATTAACTGAATACAACATTCCACAAAACAAACTAAAGTAAAACTGCCTCGAAACACTCGAATGATGTTCATAAATGATTTATCAGCCATTCAACAATGAAAACATTATAATTCACTATACAATGATTTTGTTCCTTCGGTTTGTGTTTAGATGAGCCACTTGAAAACAAACACCAGCAAACTCATGCATTTCCATTTCAAACTTCACCAATAACAACCTTTTTACTACGTTATTGATACAACAGGCCATAGTTGGGAACATTCCAAAAAAATATGTCCCTAACATTGGGTCTACGATTTTCTTGTAAAATCATTGTTATTTTAACTATGTGAACAGTTAGTTTGTAACGTGCAACTATTTTCTGTACATCCAGACTGCATTACTGCATTACTGCTTTATCGATTCAATTAAACCAAATTTAGATCACTTGAAGTTCAAGAAACCGAAAATTACGCGGAAGTGAACAACTATAAGATTATTAATATTGTCTCAATTTCTTTGGATTACATCGGTCATCCTAATAGCAACATGATTTTGTTGATTAACGCTAAATTAATGACATGTTTGGTACATAGGCCGAATGAAGGAGCTAGGCTAACATTACATCCCCTTACCCTAATTGTTTCTTTAGACAATTTGACGATTTTATCTAGTATTAATCTGTCTTAGCTTCAAAAGTTCGATCCTGGAATGTTGCCCCGTATTTAGTCGAATTAAGCCGCAGGCCCTACTCCTGCTGGTGGCTTCCCGTCAGTTTCTTCAAGTTTCGACTTTGCAACCATACCCCCCCCTTCCCGTCCACCTAATAATAGTTTCGCGGAAGCTACTAAGAGGATCCCAACGGTCGGGTAAAAAATGGCCAGCATCACCGGCCTAGTCCTCACCCCGTAACTACTCGAACTGTGTGCAGTGGGAATACATTTCACCACCCCTTACGTGGCATAGCCACTCGGGGCTATAGTACCATCACCAATCTGGCACGCCGGCTACACTGTGTAAATTAAAGGCTACTTGGATGCACATAAAAGGCACGGGCCGTTTGATTGAAATTTGCGTCTGTTCTTAAATTTACCTGCCCAAAAAAATTGAAATCCATAATGCAGATTCAAAGAGAGTCTGGTAATTTGGAATATTTGTTTGCTTAAGAGTGTGCTGTGTTAGCTATTATGCTTTCCCACGACAAGTCTACATGTTTCATATTAACATTCATTATTTGTAAATCCGAGCTCTTCGCTCTTACCCAAATCAATTGCACGTGTTTGAGCTAATGATTTTGCACCTGGAGGCAGTTGCTATCATATGAATCGATTAAGAACTCCACTGAACGCACAATAAATGCTAACAAATACTCCCATTTCTACATATTGAAATATTCCACGGTTATTATGGACTTTAAAAATAAAACCTTATTTATACCTCACTGAAACGCAACAGGAATGCATACGAAAAACGAAGTTCAACGATTGCATTAAAAATATAGTGAAACGACCGGCGATTAATAAAAAAAAACGAAACAGCCGCATGATTTATTCGCACTGATTGGCACGTAGCGTCAATTGAATACTTTACCCTGACAATGCGCAAGTTTCGTGTGTGGGTGAAGTGACAGCAAAGGAAACGCATGCAAAGAATACAAGCACATCGACAGCGAAAGAAAATCCAACCCATAGGGAGGAAAATTTTCATTCAAGGATTGTGTTCTCAGGTGACTGCAGCAATTTTGAGATTTTTGTGTGCCTGAATCTCAGGCTTTTAACTTTAAATCATGAATTTGTTGAAAACGTGCAACCTACCGGAGTTGGTGCTTTTGTTAACATTTATATTAGGTACATGGCAATTGTGATTTTCATTGCTCTGAGACACCTTTACTGTGACTGTGATGCAACTTGCGATTCTCTTTTATTCAGGCATACAATTTTCTGCAGCCCTTCAACTTGAGGGACTTTCTACTAAAAAACCACGTATCACCAAATACACCATGAAACCAACTTCTGCATCAGTAAGTTTTTAATTGCACTGTCCTTCGAGATTTTTTGATGATTTTTTTCTCAGTTGATGTTTTTTTTTCTGTTCGATCAATGAATTATAAAACGGCATATCGATTTTTTCTTTGTTGTTTCATTCACTGAACTCGATCCACCCTTTCATGGTGTTTTTTTTTCATGGATTTATACTCAATTCTCTAGGCAACAGCAGTCCCTTCTTCGTTGTCCCTTTACCGACTAAACGGGACCAGTGGAGCAACTTGCATTTTAATGCAAACCGATGGGCTTCTCAGCATACAGTATCGGGACAAGTACGGAGAAGATAAGGTTTGTAAATGTGGTGCAGTTATAAGCAGTTCTTATAGTGATGATAAATCTTACAGGAAGCAGACACATTCATGCCAGATCAAATGGATATCTCTGGTGAATGCTGGGAGGATGAATCGAAAATAACATTGGGGTGGAAAGGTTTTACCCTAAATATGTATTTCTCGAAGGTAAATTTATTGTGTACGTTAGAATGGTCCATACAATAAAAACGAAATTTACCTAATTTAGACTCCTGGAGGAGAAAGGTGGTATGTCAACAACGTGGAGCTCTTCTATACATCATCCAACCAAATTTTCGAGCATATTGATCGACCTGGTTTGGATGTCAAACTTTCCACATCTCCTGGGACATTGCTCTTTCCAACACCGGTTGGAAAATCATACACATGTGATCAGGAAGTGATCATCACGATGTTTGCGCAAGTATGTTATGAATTACTAGACAGTATCGTTAGGGTATGTAAGAACATTTCAACTATTCAAACAGGATGAAAATGACAAATCAGGTCATCTAGCAAAATTATATCTGCGCGAGCTAAGAATGCAGAGCTTTATGTATAAATCATCGAACACATGGGGGCCAACATTCCAGTGCAGTGCGACCGGTACATATCGTGACGAAACAGCACCGATTGCAGTAGGATCCACACTGGCTGTTGCTACTGTATGCACAGTAGTTGGTTATGGATTGTGGAGGTAGCAAAAACGCATTTTTATATTACAAAAAAAAACAAGCTTTTAATATTTTGTGTTTTGCAGATACTTCAAGGTTAAAAAATTCCAATACGGCACCATGGCTTAAGCGCTGTCGTCAATTCATGATAAGCATCTGTAAGGTGCTTACAATCGTGGCCAAATTAATCCTGATCACACTCATTGAATAAAAGAAAATTCGCTAGCGACATATCAACCCAGTGCGTGCTGGATCCGGATAACTTTCGGCGCCATTGAGAGAGATTCATGCAAAAATATTCAATTAACATATTATACTGCACTGATGTGTGCAATTTCGTTCGGTGACGGATAACAAATAATAAGATTATCAGATATTTACTAGTATGGAGCGTACAATGCTGTTTCAAAATTATTACAACTTACAAGACACAACCATGCGAAAAGATAAAGTCTTCCATTTTCATTTAAATAATGTTATCTAGTAAGTGATTAAGAATATACTGAAACTAGTGAAAATAAGCTTTAGTGTATATTATGTGTAAAAGTTTAAATTGATGTGCACATACAATGTTTTGAATCTTACAATTTTAGGATCTATTGTAAATATAAAGCTATAGAAACCAATAACGTTGGACGAGTATGAAAGCATATAGATACAATCAAATATTTCTTATCTAACTGCAGAGCGTTCTTCTGAGCACGTAAAATTTACTACAGCAATTGTTTTAGATTCTGCCGAAAACCTCTACTGTTTCCAATTTTAAGTGTGATGTATCGAAAAGCCATGATTCAATATTTATAATAAAGTTCAATAATGTTAGTTTACTCTACGCTATAAAATTGTTATTAGTTCATAATATAACTATTCAAACATACCAAAATTCTTTGCGACAACATTAAGACATTATGGGTGGAATGTTCATAGGATAATTCTTAAGAAAATGTGAAATTGCAATTTCCTTCCAGTGGATTCAACCATCACAATCGAAACAACTTGGTAAAGGGTGTTCCGATCAAAATTTGGTCAAACAGTGATGTGTGTGAGTCGAACAAAGTTTTTATTAATAAGTCAAATTCTTTTTCTTTTTCAATTTCAGTTAATACAGAATACAGGAGAAATATTTAGCTAAGCTTACTTTTTACCGAATGCGAATTGCCGGATCTTTCGTCTAACACCTGCCATAAGATTTTGTACAGTCTCCTTGTCAACTTTATTCGCCGCAGAACGCTAGTTTGCCTTTAACTGTTTCTCGCTCACTACAGATTTTTGAGTCTTCTTAAGGTTCCGCTTGACGATGGTCCAATATTGTTCGATTTGACGGAGCTCAGGCGTGTTGAGAGGGTTCTTGTCAAAACCGCAAATCTGCACAAAATCAAATGATGCCGACTGAAAAATACAGTGAAAATGTCACGATGATATCTGTGAGGACATTTTTTCCCGTGATTCAACATTGAAATGAACTTTTCAAAGCAATTCATGCATTTTAAAAACAAATAGACAACATAGAAATTAGTTTTTGGCCATAGACAAACAAGCCATGCTAGGTGGTCTGTTCAATAATTGCTGGAAATGCACATAATGTTGCCACTATAAGAGTTAGCTTCTTTGCAACCAATGAGGATTTTTTTTTCATGAAGTTTTTTATTTTTTGTTCAGCTTTTCATAAATGTTACCAAATATTTGAATTGAACCTATGTGATTCTTGCAATATTGGAAACAATATATTAGAACTTACCTCTAACTATGACGATAAACTAAGTCTCAGTTATAACGGGCTGAGACTCACCACAAATGGCGTTTGACTCTTTTATTGGCATTGATCAAGGGGCAAGACAGCTCCTTATCGCGAGCATTTTCAGAGTTGCTTTTGAGTAACTCACGTTGCTCAGCAGCAGTGTCTTTGTTCTCTGTTTTTGCACAGCAGCTGTCAAACAAACCGCACGCTTGTACATGAGCTGTCGGGTGTGGACAATTAGAAACAAGAAATTTTCACTGTTTTAATTTGTTTAACTCTGATTTTGAATGTATAATTTTTGCGCTCAAACTACATATCTAATATATTCGTGCAGTTTGATATTTACATCTGAATTCTTGTTTTATTTACTTCTACTCGTGTGAGTTTTTTCGTGAAGAAGTTATTTTAATGTCTCCATTCATTTCATACGTTGAATAAACCCATCAGTTTCGGTTTGATCTACGATTTGCTATTGCAGCATCATGCTGTCAGACGATCACACTATCAACTGGTGCTGTGGATCAAGGACAGGAAAAGAGACAAACGAGCTCAGCCCACTGCACTCCGACCCAAGCTTCAAACTTCGCAGAATCGATGTTTAGCAATTTACCAGGCTATAAACATCGTTATGATAATTGATCATTGGACTTCTTTGAAGTCGTCACGTCACGTATCACGTATCACATATCAAATAATCCTACAGCCCTCGTAGTTTTACAAAAGGGCTCGCCGTTGTTCCATCTTCTACTGTCATTAGCAAAATATCCTCTATTTTTCCAAACAATTTGGAAGTTAAGTTTTTTGAAACCCTGGCAACCGATAAGAAGCGATGAAGATTGATTCAAAGCTATATCATAGAGAACAGACATTGATGTCCATATACCTTTTCTTAAAATACGTGTGTAAAGTTAATACAGGCTGCCGGTATAAAAAGCAACTGCAGAGACTTTTCAGGTTATGTGCTAGGCTTTTGATTTATAAACATTGACATGACAGTTATCGCACAACTGCAAGGTCGCCTACCAGGAACATAACGACATACATTTAAAATGTCGGTTTAAAGTTTAACACAAGTAGCAGATCGAAGATGGACGTCTGTTCTCTGTGGCTATATTGAGTTACTCGCGAGTTACTCGGTGCATCAATGCAATTCAAACTATAGCTGTCTCACCCCTAGGCATTGATCAAAGCTTTACTTTTTACTACTTTAAAAAATCATAAATAACATTTAAAAGTTCAATCGCAGAAAAAGTGTATGAAAATAAAACCGTGGAATTTTCACTGTATTGATATAAGAATCAAGTCCTTAAATGACATCATCTGACTTTGCGCAAATTTTCGCTTCTGAGAGATATTGACATTTATAATTCTACACCTATATTTGGACCTTGTGTAGAAATACTTCCTCGAAAATATGAACTATATTCGACAAAATATTGAGGTAGGATGAAAACTAAATGGGAGAAAAAATTTAGAAAAAATATTGTGCAATCAAATCAGGCTTAAAATAGTATTACTTTACTCTGACAGATTTGACGTATTCAGTTACTTTGTTCAGCAGAGCCAACTTTGTTGAGCATATTAAGGATGACCAAATTTGTTGAGAAAATCATATCTCTGGAATGTTTCATTTAAAATACACTTAACAGTAGTTATACAATAAATATGAATTCACAGAACTGAAATTGTCAAGTCATATAGTAGGGCTTGCGCAGCTGCACAATTTTGCGCAAGACACCATAAAGCTACGACGCCATCCCGCGGAGTTATTAAAGGGTGGAACGCTCAAAAATTGGTCACACATGATTATGTGCACACTGATTAGTTTATTATATAATTGATCAATCATTTGAAGTTCATTGTCTACAAAATACAGAAAAAATATTTGACTAGGCTTCCGATTTTCCAAATGCGAACTGATGGGCTTTACGTTTCACAGCTTCCGTCATGTTTCGTACTGCTGTTATTCCATTTTATTTGATGCTGAACGCCAATTTGTCTTGAACTGCTTTTCACGTCCAACTGTTTTTTGAGTTCTCTAGAGATTTCGCTTTACGATTTACCAATTGTTTTCAATTGAGCGCAGTTCCCGCAAGTTTGGAGGGTTTTTCTCCTTGGGTACGATCTTCACACTATTGGCGGTATATCATTCCTGAGCCATTTTTCTGTAATGACAAGAAGCGATGCCTGGCCAATACATCACGGAACAGTTAAAGGGTGATACGGTCGAAATTTGGTCAATGGAAAACGCGTGTAAATCGGTGAAATCGTTTATTTAAAAAATCACATTAAATTTCTTTTTCAAGTTCAATTAGTATAAAATTCAGGAAAAATATTCAGTTAGGCTTCCGCTTTTCCAAATCCGAATTGCCGGGCCTTACGCTTGACCCCTGCCATCAGATTTTGTACAGCCACCTTGTCCACCTTCTTCGCCGCAGAAAGCCAGTTTGCCTTGAACTGCTACTCGTCCTTAGCAGTTTTTTTGGTCTTATTTAGTTTCCGCTTGACAATAGCCCAGTATTTCTCAATTGGGCGGAGCTCTGGCGTGTTGGGAGGGTTCTTGTCCTTGGGAACCACCTGCACGTTGTTGGCGGCGTACCACTCCATGGCCTTTTTACCGTAATGGCAAGATGCCAAATCCGGCCAAAACAGTACGGAACAACCGTGTTTCTTCAGGAAAGGCAGCAGACGTTTATTCAAACACTCTTTCACGTAAATTTCTTGGTTGACAGTCCCGGAAGCTATGAAAATGCTGCTTTTCAAGCCACAGGTACAGATGGCTTGCCAAACAACATATTTCTTTGCGAACTTTGACAGTTTCCTGTGCTTGAAAATATCTGCTACCTTTCCCCTTCCTTTTGCCGTATAAAACTCCTGCCCCGGAAGCTGCTTGTAGTCGGCTTTGACGTAGGTTTCGTCGTCCATTACCACGCAGTCAAACTTCGTCAGCATCGTCGTGTACAGCCTCCGGGATCGCGCTTTGGCCGTCGTATTTTGTTTATCATCGCGATTTGGAGTCACTACCTTCTTGTAAGTCGATAGTCCGGCTCGTTTTTTGGCTCGATGCACGGTTGTAGACGATACACCCAGCTTATTTGCGGCATCTCGGAGAGATAAGTTAGGGTTTCGCTTGAAACTACCGGCAACTCTCTTTGTCGTCTCAGCGGCTTCCGGTTTTCGATTTCCCCCCGATCCAGACTTCCTGGCTGTCGACAAACGTTCCCCAAACACTTTAATTACATTTGTAACGGTTGATTTGGCAAATTTTAGCGATTTTGCCAACTTTGCGTGCGAGTAGCTCGGATTTTCGCGATGCGCGAGCAAAATTTTGATACGCTGCTCTTCTTGCTTGGACGGCATTTTGACAACAGAAGAGTGAATTCCAAAATCAAAATAGGAACAACATTCTACACACACACACCTTCAAAATGAGGGGTGTTCAGGTTTTTTAAATGCAAAATTGAAAGAAATACGTCAAGTTGATATTGACCAAATTTTGACCGTATCGCCCTTTATGTTCCATTCAAGAGTAGCAATAAACGTTTTTGCAATCATTTCTTCACATCAATACCTTGGTTGACAGTGACTTGTTGCCACAGTTGTCATGAAGTTCACTGTTTAGCCGACAGATGCAAATCAGGTGACAAACTAGCCCATGAGTTTAAAAGTCACCCTAATGAAGATAAGAAAAAAATAAAAAAAAAAAACAGATGCAAATTATCTGCCAAAACAAGTATTTTTTCGAGAACTTCGACATTTTTTCCACTTCCAAACTTATCTTGAACCTTTCCTTTTCCGGTAGCCGTATAAAACTCTTGACCTGGTAGCTGCTTGAGATCAGCCTTGACGTATGTTTCATCGTCCATTTCGGCGCAATCAAACTTGGTCAACAAACTCGTGTTCAACTTACGTGCTCTTCCTTTTGGTGTCACTGTAACCTTATATGTAACCTTATATGACAGTCTGGCTCGTTTCTATGCTCTTTGCACGTTTCTGTGGGACTTTCCCAATTTATTTCCGATATCCTTGATGGAAAGGTTTGGATTGTGTTTGAAAATGATGACTACTACTCTCCCGGCCGCTACGGCTTCCTGGTTTCGGTTTCCTTCTGATCCCGGCTTCCCGGCAGTAGTCAGATGTTCTCCAAACACTTTTATAACATTCATCACGGTTGATTTGGCAATATTTTCAATGATTTTTCCAAGTCGGCGTAGACATAATTTGGGGTTTGCTTGGGTGCGTAAAATATTGATGCGCTGCTTTTCTTGCTTCTACGTCATTTTAGCTATTGAATAAAAAATGACAAAAACATAATCGAGTCAACATTTCGTACGCATGCGCCTGCAAAATGAGGGCTGGTCAAGTTTTTTAAATGCACGGTTTCAAAAAACTACGTCATATTTGAGTCGACCAAGTTTTAACCGTTCCATCCTTTAATTTTGTCTGATAATCGTCAACTCTTATTACTACCCCGTGATGAGAGAATTCATCAAAACATGCGGCTTGATCAGCTTTAGAAAACAATTCTCTAAGGCATGAGGGATAAGTAGTAAACAGGAGAGAGCGAAATAAAAAAAACATGGAACAAGCCTCTAAATCTCTAAAATTATAAGATTGGACTTCGGGTATAGTTTTGTGTTCTTTGCATAAAGTTTCTATATACCCCGAGGGTAAATGACATATTCTTTGTTGGATTTCTTCAGCAAAGTTTATTAATTTTTTGATGCTGAAAGTTTTTGTAGAGCATATATTCCAAAGCCTACTTTTTATTACATTTTCAATGAAATGTATGTATCGGAATGAAAAATAATTTAATACTTAGAATACACCTGACCGAGGGGTAATGCCACAAACCGCAATAAAACGAAGCCCACTAAATTAAATGATTCCTTTAAATGTGTGGAAATGGTTTCCAACGTTTTTCAATAACTAATAAGATTTCATGGTTTCGACGAATTCGGGTTTGAACATAAAACAGCTATTTGTGTTTTTCTTTTCATTAAACAAATATACAGTTACAGATACAGCACTATTTCAAAAAGGTTATGTTTCGCTTGTAAGCGATAACATGCAACTATATTTTATTTTAGTTACGTATAACGAACACGATTTTGTGCTAACCCAGATGTGTACTTCTTCGAATACCTGACTTTCCAGGCCTGAAGCACTTATATTTACATAGTTCCAAGTTATGTAATAAATTAGGACTCTAGATATCTAGGACCATTATTAGTTACACTCCATCGATCAAATGATTCTAGGAGAGCATTTTTCAGCATTGACTTCATCCGCTTAATGAAAAGGCATATCCAAAAAGTACCAGATAAATACGTTTGGGTTTACTTAGTCTCGTCGTTGCCCAAACGTCGTCCTTTCCAAACAACCCCTCAGCCGGTCGAACAAAAAAGTGTACCCTGATTGAAATTCGCAACGCTATAATCCTGGCGACAACTCTCTGATGAGTCTAGTAAGTACCAAAAAATGTATCGGAAATAAGCTATCCACCTACATTTGCATAGTACGCGTGTATTTGTGATGGTTTTAATATGTTCATCATAGCATGCTGTGCGTTTAACTGTCATTCTTTCGTTTGTTTACTTGTCTGCACGGTTTAAATTTTCGCTGTCAAAATGTCTCGCATTGAAAAAAAAGTGCAAATTAAGGTTTTGGACACATACGTGAAAAGGGTGTAACTCTGCGACAATTGGCGAAGCGCATTAGAATTCATCACGCAAGTGTAAAACCCATCATAACCAAGTTTGGGGAACACTGTTCTGTTGGCGAACTGCCAAGAAGAGGCAGAAAACCCGGATCCTAAACTGGATCAGAAAGTGTTTTGACCAATAAAGCGGTCCGGTAGGTGATTTGACCAATAAAGCGGGAACCAGCGTTGGAATGATTCAACGTATCAAAAAACGGAACAACCTGAAGACCTAAAAGAAACATAAATCGCCAAACAAAGTGCAGAACAGAAGTAACGCGCAGCAACAAGGGCCCGGAAATTGTATTCGCGAGTTTTACAGCGATCGGATGAATGAATTTTGATGGACGACGAGACCAAAGAGGACTCAGATACCCTTCCAAGTCCACAATATTACACCGCCGTCGTAGAAGAGGATATAGCGAAGCAGACAGGTCGATTCAAGTAGAGAAGTTTTGTCAAAACGTACTGGTATGGCAAGCAATATGTTCCTGTGGTATGAAGCCTAACATTTTTACGCTACCTGAACAATCAATGCGGAAATCTGTCGATCTGAATGTCTGCAG